>NW_012195024.1:606595-619614 GCF_000504015.1 Erythranthe guttata
ATATATATATATATATATATATATATATATATATATATATATAAATAGAGAGATAGTTGTTTTTTTTTTTTTTTTTTATATTTGCTACAGGGAGAAAAAAAGAAAAGGGAAAGATATAGAGAGATATATATATATATATATATATATATATATATATATATATATATATATATATATATATATATATATATATATATATATATATATATATATATATATATATATATATATATATATATATATATATATATATATATATATATATATATATATATATATATATATATATATATATATATATATATATATATATATATATATATATATATAATTTCGGATTTCATTTATCAAACCATCAATTTCCATCTTGTCTTCTCATTTACCTATTTTCACTGTTTTATTTTTCGAATCTCCTTTCTCGTGAGTAATATTTATCACTTGTCGACCACCGCTAATTGTCTTGCATTTTGAATTTTACTTATTATCGAAGTTAAATATAATTAATTGTAATTTTATTGTTCATGTTATATCACTTGTAGAGATTTTTAAATATTGTATTTTAATATTGAGATTATTTCGTAAAAATATATAAGCAAAATGTTCTGAAAGTTAAAAAATATTAAACTTTTTGTATGTTAATGGGTCTTGCGGGTCTGGTGCGTCAGAACCGTTTAGTTAGGGTCTGGGTCTAAGCTAGAACGGGTTGGGGCGACACATAATTAGTGACAACGTAGTGACAACATTATATTGACACTAAATTTCATTTGTGACAATTTTATGATCTAATGTGACAACTTGCGCTGTCACTAAAATTCATTTTTCTTGTAGTGCGTTGCCATCCCTAGACATGACAAGGCACTTAAATGCACATTGGTCCACAAAAAAACTGTCTTTCAAATAAACTCATCCCCATGTCTTCAGTCTAAACGAGCAAAAATTAGACGGTAGCATGAGTTGCACGGGAGATTTTCGGTCAACTTATGCTACTGTATAATTTTTGCTCGTTTATAGGAAGTGGGTGGGAATCATGATCAAGCGGGTCAAGCTTCAAGTGGAGGAGAGTCTGGTCTATGGAGGACAATTTGGAAAATGAAAATCCCTCCGAAAATTCACATATTTATCTGGAGAGCAGCCCTTAATTCTCCCCCGACTGCATCAGAGCTTTACAAACGAAAAGTCTCTACATCTCCGTTGTGCCATCTTTGTGGGAAAGTTGAAACTATCTTGCACGTATTTACTGAGTGTCGAGGAATGGATGTAGTGTGGGAGCAGCCCCCATTTGATGGAGTTAACATGGGGCCTGCTCTCAACTTTGTGGCTTGGTTTGAAGATCTCAATCTTCCATCTAATTCTCCCGAAGGAAAAACTTTGGCTAGCGGCGGCGATCATGTGGAAAGCTTGGGATACACAGAACCGCGACATGCATGGAGAAAACAATGGAGCGACGAGTGATATCCTTACCTGGAGCACAATGTATTTGGCACTTTACCATGAAGCAAACACGAAGCAACGAGTGAACCAAAGTCCCAGCCACCCAACAAGTTGGTTAGCACCTGGCCAAAGTACCAATTAAGATTAACATAGATGCGGCGTTTCCGGTGGGCATAAATTTATATACCACTTCAATGGTTGCTCGTGATTGGATGGGAAACTGTACTTGGTGGTGTGTGGAGATGTTTTCGGGTCGGCCTAAACCTATATTCGGAGAAGCCAGGGCTGCTCTACAAGCTCTGAGGAAAGCTAGAGAATCAGGTTGGCGATCAGTGATAGTGGAAGGTGACTGCTTACAAATTATGGAAGCTCTACAAGGTGGTGACACTCCATCAACCCCATTTGGCGCTATCATTGAGGGTTGTTTAACTCTTGCTTGTAATTTAGATTTTGTTTCATTTGTTTTTATTAAACGGGCTGGAAACAAGGAAACAAGCTAGCTAATGCTAAACATGACTTTTCTTGTAACGAAGGGTTTTATCCTTCCTTCAAGTTTGACATTGTATGCCAAATAAAATTGCATCTTCTTCTTCTTCTTAACAAAAAAATTAATTTTTATCAATTCCATCCATTATACTCTAACTTTCTCAATATTATAATTGACCCATAATTTAAATAAATATATCACATTAACCCTATTTTAATAATTTTTTGAAAAAATATTTTTTTTTTCAGAAAATAATTTTTTTTATGAATTTTTTTTTCTGGCCAGATTCCGGCGTTGAATTGTTTTTTTTTTTTTGTCGTTGTACACTTTTTTTTTTCTGAATTTTTTTCCGGACAGTCAACCGCCGGTCTCCGGCAATGACATTTTCTTTTGGATGTCTTTAGTCTAAAATACCCTCCATAATATAATTTTTATCAATTCCATCAATTATGATCTACCTTCCTTAATATTACACATTGACCCCGGGTTTAAACAAATATCACATTAACCACCATTTTAATATATTTTAGATAAAATATTTTTTTTTAATTTTTTTTTTTTCTGATTTTTTTTTTCCGGCCTGATTCCGGCGTTGACCACCGGAGACCGGCATTAAATTTTTTTTTCGAATTTTTTTTCTTAGAATTTTTTTTAATTAATATTACTGTCTTGGCTACTAAATTACCGTCTCAGACAGTAATATTACTGTTTGGGACAGTAATATTATGAATATTATTTTCCCGAACAGTAATATTATTAATATTACTGTTGGAGACAGTAATTTAACAGCCAAGACAGTAATATTAATTAAAATAATTTTTTTTAAGAAACTTTTCAAAAAAAAAAAGAAGTCAATTAACAGTTAAATTACTGTCTCTGACAGTTAAATAACTGCTGGAGACAGTAATTTAGCAGCCAAGACAGTAATATTAATAAAATATTTTTTTTAAGAAAAAAAAAAATCAATTAACAATTAAACTACTGTCTCCGACAGTTAAATAACTGTTGGAGACAGTAATTTAGCAACGAATACAATAATATTTATTAAAATACAAAAAAAGGTCAATTAACAGTTAAATAACTGTTGGAGACAGTAATTTAGCAGCCAAGACAGTAATATGAATTAAAATATTTTTGAAGAAAAAAAAAGTCAATTAACTGTTAAATTAAAGTCTCCGACAGTTAAATAACTGTTGGAGACAGTAATTTAGCAGTCAAGACAGTAATATTAATTAAAAAAAAAATTTAAGAAATAAAAAGTCAATTAACAGTTAAATTACTATACACCACAGTTAAATATCTGCTGGAGACAATAATTTAGCAACGAATACAGTAATATTAATTAAAATATTTTAAAAACAAAAAGTCAATTAACAGTTAAATTATTGTCTCCGACAGTTAAATAACTGTCGGAGACAGTAATTTAGCAGCCAAGACAATAATATTAATTAAAATATTTTTGAAGAAAAAAAAAGTCAATTAACAGTTAAATTACTGTCTCCGACAGTTAAATAACTCTTGGAGACAGTAATTTAGTAGCCAAGACAGTAATATTAATTAAAATATTTTTTTAAGAAAAAAAAATTATATATAGAAAAAAAAAGTCAACGCCGGAGACCGGTGGTCAACGTCAGCTGACCGGCGGTCTCCAGTGGTGGCGGGTCAAAATTAAAATTAGGGTTAAAATTGGTTAATTGATGAAATTGGGCTAAATTGGGGTGTAAATCATGAAATTGGAGTTGAATTGTGTTTCAATGAATTGAGAGTAATTTTTGTATATATTAAAGGATTTTTCTTATTTGCAAATAAGTTTGAATGAACTGAATTTATTTGAAAGACAAAAAAGTTGGACGTCCTTCTTTTAATTAATTGCCATTGTCATGGGCATATTTGTCATTTGCCCAACATAAATATCAAAAGTAAATTAAAATCAATATGTTTTAACCATTAATCCATTAAAAATAGTAACTAAATTCAACGCATCATAAGACAAGATTTAAAATAGGCACTTTACAAATAAGCCCATTAATGGTACTTATTCATAAAGAGATCCAAAAAATAAACTCTTTTACAAAAAAGTCCACACAAGGGTCAGAGGTTTGCAAAAGACTAAAATAGCCCATCATACTTTAATATGCTCAAATTTCATCCCTTAATTTAATCTAACCTCAATTTGACCCCACAAATTATTTAATTTTGACTCAAAACACATTTTTATGGACAATTTCGTCCGTCGCCGTTGACCGTCGGTCTCCGGCGTTGACTCTTTTTTTTTCCTTTCTGTAACATCTTTTTTTTTTCCCATTGAAACAGTAATATTGTTGTGATTGACAGTAATTTAACTATATGACTGTTAAACACAGTAAAACTAACTATCACTACTAGAAAATCTATTTCTCGTGACGCCGCAAATCGTCACCAAATGTGGGTTTTTGTGACGCTTGATCTATTGTGACGCCTGGCAAAAGCGTCACATAGGTGGCCGTGGTAATAGGTTAATATGACGCCTCAAGGGGCGTCCTAACATCCATGATATTACAACGCCCTAAAGCGTCTTAAAATCCTTTTCTTGTGACGAATTTAAGCGCCACATAATGATTTCCAACTACTTTAATTGCTTGAATATATGACAATCAAAAGCGTCATATAATGTATTATTATGATGAATTTGAAGTGTCATAAAAGTCTTCTTACATGACACCTTTTTAGTGTCACAAGAATCTTGTTAAAAAATTAACCTGCTCAATTTTTTAGTTTGCTTCTATATATGGTAAATAAACACAACCATTATATCTGAAAAACATTAATCGAAAATCATTATATGTCATACAAAATTACAGATACAATCGACTTAACATTACATGATAGTAAAAACAGCCTTACGAGATTCGTGTACTTATATCTGTCAAACTATTGTTCACCGCCAAAATTCCCAATTATACATGGGGTCTGTATATTTTAACAAAAAGAAGAACAAATGTATTTTACCATACTCAATTCACGAGGATACATCTATCGGCATAAGTTTTGATATATGGTAACTCAAAATAGAACAAGTATAAATGTTCTGGACTGCTTGTTGTAATCAGTTGTACCCTTTCACTCGTGAAAATGCCATTCCTCTGCAGACCTGGTATTCATAGATTCGAACATATAGAAACTCTCAACAACAATTTCCAAGTGAAGGAAAGTAATCAATCAAACCAAGATAAATTATTATTTAGTACCAATAGTATAATTAAGCTTAGTGGACAAACCTTCATGAAGGTAGCAAGAGTTTCTGCAAATTTGTGGAAGTACATCTCTCAATCAGCACTTTACTGCATGTTTCGGTTATTTTGACTGCTACAATTCAATTTATAACTGATATACGTAAATTATTTCAATTAAAAAAATAACAGAGCAAACAAACATATTTTAGTGGATCTACACTAACAAAAGAAAAACAGTTACATACCCTTGAGCGAAACTCCTGTTCAAGTAAAATGATGCATCTGTATTATCTGTTATGTTTTTTTTAGCCCCTATCATCTAAATATGCAAGAATGAAAACACTTATTATCAGCAATTATATATGAAACATAATCGCATTATATGGAATAAAAACCAAACAAAGTTAACCCTTTACCTTTGCTAAGCACCACATCATATATAAATCTAGAATTTGGCAAAGTAGCAATCTTCTCATAAGCCAACTGAAGTAAAGGAATATAACAACCACTTCAGCTACAAAGTAATAATACTTCGAAATTAATAGAAAGAGGAGATCAAATTATTCCAATGTACCGAAATTAGTAACTTTATCTCACATTGTAGAGCACATTGGAGCAATTTATCCAATAGGTACCACCTCGCTGAAGTTGTTGGAAACACCTACAGACCTTTTTTAAAAGCTGAAAAATAACAGATATTATAATTAGAAAACTCTTTGGAACTTAAAAACAAGAAACCACTACGAAGTATTTTTCAATACTTTATCAACAAAGGGAACTGCTATATACCTCTTATTTGTAAGGTATGCAAGATGCATATTAACATGTTCTTATTGTTCTTTCAACTCGGTCGAAATAAAAGAATAACCAATTTTTTTTTCAATTTTAACATTTTTATTTGGACTCAATAGCTATAGCAACATCTCATAAATGCCCAAACACTAGACAACTCGGTGGGAATATAACATAAGAGAAACAATATGTTCTAGAATTCTAACCATAATGTTTATCCTTCTAAGACTTTCATTAGAGTTATTAGAAGTAAGACAACAATTCATTGACAACATGACTTGTCTTCGTTGTCGGTCTACGAATAGTATGATGAAAAACACTTTCAGCTCAAAGACAGAGAAATACATTCATTCACTCAAATGAAAAAAATAAGATGTTAACTGCACAAAGTTTTATCACGGCTGCAGAATTATATATAAATTGATTCAAGGAATAGAACAGACACGTCTTCAATAAACTGAATTATAAACATTCTTAATTCAACATTACACTCATTAGAGTTGAAAAACAAAAGAAAATAACTCATTTCAATTCCATCTAAAAATAACTCAAAATCAATATAATTGAGTTGTGTGCAAATAAATCTGAACAAATTGATGTGTTCAATAAACTAATACCCAAAAAAAAATGAAGTTTCTTAATTTCATCAGAAAAGAAATCGAAGATTCAATACATATTCCGCATATTAATCCCAAAAAGACAAGCAACAACAATTAAAACCTAGAAAAAAAAACTAATAACGGGGAAAAAGTTTTACCTCGAAGGCATATTATAAGGAACGGATTGTGCTCTTCGAATTCTTTTGCGAGACTCTGCCGAAAATTGGGGAAAGAAAGAGAGGGAGGAAAACTAGAAGCTGTGTGAATCTGCGGATGAAAATAGAGGAGAGGGTAAAGTGATTATGTTATAAATTATTTTAATGGGTAATTGGGTGCTTATTTTTAATTAATTTCCTTTTGTGACAA
Organism: Erythranthe guttata; assembly: GCF_000504015.1. Next base: position 613,483 of record NW_012195024.1, read on the forward strand.
TTAATAAGAGCATGTTAAGACGCCTCGTAACTGCTGTCTCAAAAGATTCATTATATTATGACGACTTATTTAAAAGGGTCATATAATGTAATTTTTGAGAATTAAAAAATATATACACAGAACACGTGGAACCCGTTTAATTTACGGCGTCATAATAAACGATTGTTGAGACGACTTTTACAAACCGTCACATTACAGCGTTACGAAGGCGTCACTAAAGACCATTTTTCTAGTAGTGTATACAACAGTTTAACACAGTAATATTGCTATATTAATCTCTAGCACAGTAATATTAACACAACAAAACTCATTATTATTGTGTAATAGAGTAATATTAATATGTTGATCATTCAACAAATGTAAACATAATAAAAAGCCAAAAAAATTAATGTACTCTGAGTGACATTAATATTACTATAACAACAGTAATATTACCGTCAACCACCGTAATATTACAATAATAGACAGTAATATTATTACGTTACTCCGTGAATGACTCAAACAAAACAAAAAAGACCAAAAAAAATAATAATATTGATGTGGTTGACAGTAATATCACTATAACAACAGTAATATTACCGTCAACCACATTAATATTAGGGTAAAATTCAATTTGCACCCCTGTACTATGAGAAATGTATCGTTTACCCCCCGATGTATGAAAAACATCAAATACCCCCTACTTTTGACAGTGAATGGTCAAACTTTTAACACTGTTAAATTTGAGCATGCAATTACTATTTTACCATGTTTTACACGCTTAGAGAATCCCAACAGTTTTCACGTCATTTACTCTGTACAACTCTCTCTCTCTCTCTCTCTCTCCATCGATTTTCCAAGAAAACAACACCCAAAAAAAGATTCATATAATTCTCAAGATATTTGTGAAATTTGTTTAAGAAACCTTGTATGAGCTCGAAGGACGTTTATCCTAGAAGAAGGTATGAATTTTAGTTTTATGCTTTTTTTTTCCCAAATTAACATTTGGGTGAACTGATTTTTTTGGGGGTTCTGTAACCCGGTGAACTTAGAGGATAAATGACACGATTTTAACTAAAAATAAGATATATTTTGTGGATTACTGACAATTTTCAGAATTCGTTCAATGTAGAGAATACTGTCGATTTTAGTGTTGTTTGACTTTAGGGGTTTATGTTTAATTTCAAACAGTAGATGTAATTTTTTGCATAGCTATACAAATAGCAGACGTAATATCTTTATTGAATGCTCAACTTTATTGATTTTTTTAGTTTTGCTATAGGAATAGATTTCTCAAACAAAAATGCTTGGACTTAAATGAATTTTTATTTTCAATGAACACGTAATCAGTGGCATATCTAGTATGGTGCAAGGGTGTGCAGCTGCACACCCTTGATTTAAAAAAAAAAATATTTCCTATATATTTAGATATTATATAAATGTAAATATAAAAATGGTAAACGTTATGCTGTAGTTGAATTGGTTGAGTGATTTCCCAATTTTGTAGAGGTGTCGAGTTCGACACCCAGAGCGCCTCCCAAAACCCACGATCAAATAAACTGCAAAAACCTCCCAGAACCACTTCCCGGTACGGCCGATCGAATCAAAATTTTCTAATGAATTATATATTTTGCTCTTTGCAACTTTAATTTTTTTTATCCCTCCTTCATCACTTTCGCAAAATTTTCTCAATAAACATTTTCTTAATTATTCCAAAATTCTTCATCTTACCTATTTTCTAAATTTCCAACTATGTAGGTATTTTTTTTATTTCAAAAAATCAAAATCCGTTAATAAAATACTTGTTTTGCTTTACAACTTTAATTTATGGGTCTATTAGATATAACCCCCTTAAACATTCAAATAATAGGGGTAGACCCAAATTTAAATTTGCCATTTTGATAAAAGCCCAAACTTTTCGTAATTACATAATTACCCTCAATCAAATCCCACAAATCCCGTTACTTTACCTTTTGAAATAATATCAAATCCCTTCCTATTTTCTCGTTAACACACTATCACCCCAAAACCCACGATCAAATAAACTGCAAAAACCTCCCAGAACCACTTCCCGGTACGGCCGATCGAAAGGGGAAGAAATCTGCACTGCCGTGAAACGACGATTTTCGTGGACTCCGAGCAAGCCGCTGTAGGTACGTCTTCGCCGGTCGCTGAATCGCTATCGTCCATCGATTTGTTCATATGTTTTGGCTAAATCGACTATCACGTTTGTATAATTGCAGATCTGTTATAATCGCATACCGAATTCGAGCACTAAATCATTGATATTGCAACAATTGATGGGCAGGACATCCACCAGAAGTGATATCGTCGTTGGCCGCCGTCGCCGTCGCCGTCACTGCTCCAATCTAGGGTTACTCAAATCTAGGATTACTCAAATCTAGGGTTCTGATAATTCTTCGGCCCATAGTTGATTAATGAGATGCTTAGTCGAATTACATCTGTATTAATATACTATCTCATATCATTTAATAGACTATCCCACTGGTATAATGTTACTATGGATCTCGTTAATCGACTATGGGCCGAAGAATCATCAAAACCCTAGATTTGAGAAGTGACGGCGGCGGATTTGTGTTTTAAAATTAATAGACTACCTCATATCTTTTAATAGACTATCTCATGTATCTAATTCGACTATGGGTTTAGTTAATTGACTATTGGAAATATAATAATATATATGGAAACTGAATAATATGTTTGTTTGAAATACTAATCAATTAGAGTAATTTTCCTTATTATATGAAAACGATTAGGGTAAATAATAATATATATGAAAAAATAATAATATATATGGAAACTGAATAATATGTTTGTTTGAAATACTAATCAATTAGGGTAATTTTCCTGATATCATGTAATAGACTATCTTATTGATCTAATTCGACTATGGATCTCGTTAATCGACCATGGATCCCGTATTATTAAACCACATAATATATTAATAATTTCAATATAGTACATTAATCTGCTATGATAGTATATTACGGTTATAGTATTGATATGAAATTGTGTTACAAACAATATACCACTGAAATGACAAGAACATTGAGAACAACACCAATGTAAAGTATTCCACATAACCAATAAAATAGTACATTAATAATCTCATAATTTCAATCTAGGGTTTTGATAAAATACATAAAACACATCATAACACAATCAAATCAATATGTCGAGTTAAAAAACTCTAGTACATTAATAATCTCATAATAGTATAATAAAATGATAATGGTAGTATCATATGGTATTCATAATAGTATACTACTGTATTACAACGGTTTAACACTTAACCGAAGTTACCGAGCCATTACATCGTAAACACCTCTTTATAGCACTTAACCGAAGTTACCGAGCCATTACATCGTAAACACCTCTTTATAGCAACCAACCCACCAAACCTCAACAAAATCCGTACGAAATTCGCCATCGAAAAAACCTAAAATCATGAAACAAAATTAAAAATGCAGAATACTAAAAAATGATTAAATAGACTGCACATACATTTGAATGATAATACATTAATATCATCAAAAATAAACTTAAAATGCAAAATTCATACGCTAAATTAAAAAAAAGACTACGAACTATATTTTAATGTACTACCCAACACACTTAAATCGGCTGTTATAAACAAATAAACCAACTATCGATCGGGATAAAAACATGAACTCGACCACAGCGGACAATTATTCCGATTATTGCATAAACCAACTAAGAAGCTCATATAAAACAACTCTGGTCCGATCTGCGTGAACCATCCTCTTCTAACTCTGTCAATCCTCTTCCAAACAAACATCATTGGCAAAAAAAAACGATATATATATGACGGAATAATTTTGTTAAAAAACGTTCTACTTAATAGAATCAAGTATCAACACAACTCTTGAAAATTTCTAACCACCGTACACGACAATCATGGACATTGAGCAAAAAAAAAAACGAATAACGCATTCATACCCGCTTAACAACGTCCAACAACAAACGCTCAAAAATCGATCCTATTTCCACGACGGTGCAGAAATCTTCAAAGACGATAAAACCCGCTGGAACGATGAAGAGAATCTTCAAAAAATATTGTACACGATTTGATATAACGGCCAATGATCTCACGTAAATTTATTCCGTGATTTTAGGCAACGTATCAGCAAATCTCAAATCACGTATTAAAGGAAATAAATGCCGTATAATAATAAAACAGGGGTATTAAAGGGAAATTACATAATATATTTTGCCAAGTTGGCAAAATTGGGTGTATCTCAAAAAGGGGAAAAAAATTGGATCTACCTCATTAGAAAATATGAACAAGGGGGTTTTCCCTAATAAACCCTTAATTTATTTCCTGCTCCTTTAATATTTTCATCAATTTTCTGTTTAAATATTTCCTAAATTATCCCAAAATTTGCAAATAATCTTTTTCAATTTGAAGTTATTACATATTTTTATTGTTTCATGTATATAGTATTAAAAAAAAATTCGGGGGCGCTGCCCCCGAACCCCCATAAACTTTACTCAACCATTATATATTTTTTTAAATATTTTTAATTTCGAACACCCTTGGCAAAAATCCTGGATTCGCCACTACACCTAATGTTTTTTTTTCTTTTGCGGAGTGTATATATCCAACTTGGATTAAAAAAATTCTTATGCAAAGTCTTTTATTTTGATTTAGCATTTTTTTTAGATTTTAGGGGTTTTCACTTTTTTTCATGGGTCTTGCGATCAAAATCTGCAAAGCTTTATTTTTATCGATTTGAATTTTTTTTTTATTATACAGGAATAATGAGTGACCAATTGTTTACTATTAGGATCAATCATAATGGGAGATTCACAAATGGCGGTGAAGAGTATGTCGGAGGGGTGGTTTTTGTTTTGCCGGACATCGATCCCGATGTGATGTCATATCTTAAAATCATGGGTTCACTAAAGGAGATTGGGTATCCAACTACTACTGTTGTATGGTACAAATTGCCTACTGATCCTGGATTGAAACTACTTGATAGTGATATAGTTGTGATGGATATGTTTAAGGTATTTAAGTTGGCAAATTTGTTCCAAATTGAGTTGTTTGTAGATGAGGGTTATATTGATACTGAAATGGAGGTTGACAATGTAGACACTGGGCTGGGAATTGACAGTGACAGTGATCCTGACTATGTAGAGGATGAAAGTGATAGTGATAGTGATAGTGATAGTGATAGCGAAAAAATGTCAAATTCTGAATAGTGAATAGGGTAATGATATACGCAGGTCAAATTAAACATTCACGCACTTTTTTACCATGATTTTTTTACCTTTTTACCATAACTATTTACCTTTTGAACTATTCCTACCAAATCCTATAAAATATAAAACTCAACATTCAAAGTGAAAAATTTCAGATATTCAACAATTTTTGCGATGGATCCAAACAATTTAGACCCGAATGTAAGTTTTTCGTTTTTTTCCCACAACCTTATATGCTCGTGTGAATTTACGCGAGCACTTGGCAAGTGCTCGTGTAAATTCACACGAGGAGATGAATTTTATTTTTTAGTCAAGTGCTCGTGTGAATTTACGCGAGCACTTGCCAAGTGCTCGCGTAAATTCACACGGCACCAAGACAAAATTTTTTTTTTTTAAACCACTGGGGGGAGTTAAAAGGAGCGGAGAAGGTTGGCCCGGGTGAAACCAGAGGAGCGGAAGGTTTCTGTTCGGGGGGAAAATCCCCCGGGCAACAAAAATTTTTTTTTTTTTTTTTAGAGTTTAAATCCTTAAGTTTAAAAAATTGGCCAAACTACCATTAATAAAAAAAACGGGGGAGGTTACTTCGAAAGTGGGAACGAGGAGTTGGAACCATCCGACGCGACGGGGATTCAGGGAAATTTTTCCCCATTTTCAACTGCTTTTGAAGGGAAAGATGCACTAGCCGAAGGGGGGCAATAAATAAGGCCCATCAGTCAAGGACATGATATTAGGCGAACAGTCTTACCAACAAGGCCCGAACAATATTTTGAATTGGAAAAGAACCCTATAAGAGTTGAGGAATAAGGCAGAGGGTCAAACCAAGCGCGGAGGTCGGGTTCAATAAAGAGTAAATGCACCTTTTGCGCTATGGGGGAAAGGAGGGCGTGATGAATATGGGCGCCTTAC
>NW_012195024.1:619714-681883 GCF_000504015.1 Erythranthe guttata
ATATATATATATATATATATATATATATATATATATATATATATATATATATATATATATATATATATATATATATATATATATATATATATATATATATATATATATATATATATATATATATATATATATATATATATATATATATATATATATATATATATATATATATATATATATATATATATATATATATATATATATATATATATATAAGAGTTGACTAAATTATAATTACCTTGATGTAGATATGAAATGCCTCTTTTGGAGATCATTGGGGTTACTCCCGTGGGAAGGAACTTCACTATTGCCGTAGCTTTTATGTCACGTGAAGATGAGGACACTGATGCATGGACATTGCGATGTTTGCGAGACATATTACCAATCGGGATAGAACCAGAAGTGATACTGACAGATCGTGAGTTGGGCCTACTGAAAGCATTGCCAAACGTGTTTCCACATTCACATTACATGTTATGTTTATATCACATAAACAGAAACGTTGAGGCAAACGCGTCAAAATTCTTGGGTAACACAAAGTTGGGTGTACTGTTCCGGAGGACGGTGTCAGCAAAGTTAGTCGAATCTGAGACTGAGGAAGAATACGAATGCAACTATAGAGAGATAGTTAGTTTGTACGGGCAATATCCGATGTTGATAACTTACATCAATGAAATGTGGTTGATTTATAAGGAGAGATTTGTTAAGTGTTGGACCAACAACATCGTTCATTTCGGTAACACGACGACTAACAAGTATATAAATTGATTTTACTATAAACTCGTTACGTACAATCTTTTATACACATGTTACATTTATCCATTATTTGAGTGTTTTCTCGAAACACGGTAGAGAGTGCACATCGTGCATCGAAGCGTTGGATCCAAACATCGACTGGAGCTATGGATACAGTTCAAAATGCACTAGATGCCCAAGTTGACCTTCAAATCAATGAATTGAAGGTGGAAAACGAATCATTTTATGATCATACGAGTACCGGTTTCATGCCCTCTTCCTCGTCTCCATCCTCAGTGGAGGTATTTTGCAGCTCCCAATTTACTACCTCTACGAGATTTTTATGCGGATCGACTTGCTTTTTGGACAACGTTGACTTCTAGGCATAGGTAGTATTGTATTATTGTAATTTTGTTTACCTTGTTATCGGACTTACTTATTTAGTTATTTGTACGGATTACAATTATGTTGTATCGAACGAAATTATATTTTAATTTGTATTATTAACGAATAAAAGAATAAAAAAAATATAGTGTTGCTCGTGAGTTTTCACACGAACAGAGACATTGTACTCGTGTGTTTTCACACGAGCAGAACACCTCTGTTCGTGTGAAAACGCACGAGCAACACACTATTATTATTTTTTTTTTATTTTTTTTTATCTTTTTTTGATTGTTTTTTTTTATTCTTTTATTCGTTAACAATACAAATTGAAATATAATTTCGTTCGATACAACATAATTATAATCCGTACAAATAACTAAATAAGTAAGTCCGATAACAACGTAATTAAAATATGGGCAAATAAGAAAAATCCGCAAATCCAAAATGAAACATCCGTACAAAAAACTAAATCCGAAAACAAACAACAAATCACAACACACGAATACCAATAGTCAGGTGCAAAAAATCTAAAACTAATCACAACACATAATTTCAGACACTGCTGGTCCGTCCAGCCGCAACGCCAGGATGAAAGCGACATCGTGGAGCGTGATCGTCATCTCGCCCCATGGCATGTGGAAACTGTTCGTCTCCGGCTGCCACCTCTCCACGAAAGCTAGCATGAGGTTCTTGTTCATCCTCTTCAGAAAACAGTCTCGTAAGTGGTAAAGACCTGTTGCCTCTAGCCTCGCAATCATCGTGTTATCCTGCGGGCCGCGGTAGTCCTCGAGTTCTTTGGTCCTCGACTCGCACCGTGTAGTTTCACGGCGCTCCTGAAAAATATTGCATGTATTGTTAGCTAAAAAAAATGAATAATATAAGAATTATGTAAAGCACGTGTTGACAGAAAAACTTACATATCATTCCCAAATGTACATCGCTATATGCGACTTGAACCATCGCATAAACTCGTAATTTTCTGGCCCTCCCTCGCACGGACCCTCCAAGTACGCCGGACCAGGCAGCTGCGGAAAGGGTAAGGCACGACCACCTCTACGATCCTGATATACATCTGCTGGCTCATCATCTTCCTCCATCTCCTCGTCAGTATCCATGTTATCGGGATTGTTGTTGTGGTCATCATCGTCGTCGGCATGCGGCAATGTACTACGAGCTAGCTGGAGATCGCGTGTAGGTCCACATCGTCGTCAGCTACAACAACTTCTCGTCTCAGTCTCTCTTCTTCCCGCTGTAACGCTGCTTCTCGAGCTAACTGCTTTCTTCTACGGGCGGAAGAAAGGACATCTCGGTCTCCAATGCGATCCGGATCTTCCAGATTGTCCCCCTTCCCGCTCAAGGCTTTCATTAAGCTCTTCCCTTTACCGGCAACTTGACTCATAAGACTTTTCCCCTGGCCTCCTACCATCTACATTTTAAATAAGCACTTTATTAATATTTCATATAATAAAAAAAAAGCATTTAAATAATGAAATGAAAAAAAAAATTAAAAAAAAAAATAATTCGTTGTGCTCGTGCAAAAACATGCGAGCATTTCAACATTGCTCGCATGTTTTTGCACGAGCACAACTTATAATTCAACTAATTAATTTATAAAAAAATAAAAATAAAAAATAATAATAATTTGTTGTGCTCGTACAAAAACATGCGAGCATTTCAACAGTGCTCGCATGTTTTTGCACGAGCACAACTCATAATTCAACAGATAAAATTTAAAACCAAAAAAAAAAAAAAAAAAAAAAATTAAAAATGCTCGCGTGGATTTACACGAGCGCTGTGGATGCACTCGTGTAAATCCACGCGAGCAAGCCAAAATTCGGATTTTTTAGAAGAAGTAAATTTATAAAAAAAAAAATTCACGCGAGCGTGGCCAAGTTCGATTTTTTTCGTTTTTTTTTTCGGATTCGTAATCTACATAACAAGAGGATCGTAAAAACGTAAAAATTACCTCCGATCTGTTGACGATTTGCACGGGCTTTGCGAAAGAAAATCGAAAGGGTAGAGAGAGTTTTTGAGTTTTTTACTTTTTGTTTTTTGAAGAATGGTAAAAAATGTGCCTGACTGTTTAATATGTGCCTGCACAAATCATTTCAGTTCTGAATACTTTGCTGAAGGAGATACTTTGAGTGATAGTTTTCATCCTTTAGAGGATGACTCTGATGAAGTTAATCAAAAAACCGAAATGGCAGCTTTTGAGAAGAAATTTGATGCTCAAGAAAATGATATTCAAAGTGACCCCGAAGTTCTATCAGATCATGATTCTGATGGAGAGTCCAGAGGTGTCAAGTTTCCAGAGTTCAATGAAGAACAACACATGAAGGATCCAATTCTAGAGGTAGTTCTACAGTTTGCCAATGCAACTTTGTTTAGGAAGGCTTTGAGGCATTATTCAGTGAAGAGGGGTTTTGAGCTAGCCTTTGAAAAAAAATAAGAGTAGAAGAGTGACTGCAATCTGTAAAAATAAGTGTGGATTGAGAATACACGCAAGCTTTGATATTTTTCATACATCAGGGGGTAAACGATACCTTTCTCATGGTACAGGGGTGCAAAATAAATTTTAACCTTAATATATTGTGTTTACAGTAATATTACAATAATAAACAGTAATATTATTACATTACTCCGCGAATAACTCAAACAAAACAAAAAACCCCAAAAAAATAATAATATTGATGTGGTTGACAGTAATATTATTGTTTTTACAGTTCTTTTACTATCAATGACATTAATATAATTACGTTGACTTGTCAACAAATCAATCAAAATTAAAAAAAAATAATAACAAAAAAAATAATAATATTGTCATTGACTCTAATTGTACTGTCAACGACAGTACATTTACATAAATGTATTGTCAACGGCAGTACAATTACGTTAATGTACTTTCACTGACAGTATAATTACGTTAATTTATTGTCAGTGACAGTATAATTACCGTTAATGACAGCACAATTACGATCAACGTTTAGCGGCGGGCGTTAAAAAAAAAAAAACTAAAGAACACTTAAAAAAGTCAACGTCTGAGACCGGCGGTCAACGCCGGAACCCGGCGGCGGAAAAAATAGACTAGGAAAAAAAACGAAAAGTCAACCCCGGAATCTGGCGGCAAAAAAATATTTTTTGAAAAAAAAAAAGTTTTTGAAAAAAAAGAGTGAAAATTGGATTTTTTTTAGTCAAAATTGACTAAATGGGGGTTATAATTAAGAATTGGGTGTGAAGGGTTGGGGGTAATTTTGTCATATACATGAATTTTTCCTTTATTTATAATAAATGTTAAAGGGATTGGCTTATTGGTGAAAGAGATATATCCCCTAAACCTAGAATAATAAAGATGTTTGGTTAAGGACTTATGCACAAAAACCCGTTTAAAATAAAATAGATAAATGCAGACAAAACAAGACGATGTCGGTGTCATTATAGATATAAGTTTTGAGATGTAAGATTTACTTTATTCATGTATTATGGATTATTAATTAATTATACAGCATAATATAAACAAAACAATGTCGTCATATAGATATAAGTTTTGACATGTAAGAAATACTTTATTCATGTTATATATTATTAATTTATTATACTACATAATATAAACAAAATGACATCCTTTTGTATGGAGGGGGGGTGACGGGTTTCATGGTATTACACGTCTTAGACCCAAACCTGCGGATCTTCTTCATTTCAGGACCCAATCCTATTAATGGATCTATCGTTCGATCCTAGTAGGACGGTTTTTGCTGAGTTTGACGGGTTCAACGGGTTGATGGGTCCGACTTGCTCACCCCTATTTAACGGAATCCTTTTAATGAATTATTCCATTGTTCCAATTATTTTTGACAAATTATGAATTTTTATAATAAATAATAAAGTTTGTAATTTAAAATTAATATTTGCATCCAACTAAAATATAACTTATAAAAATATAACATAAAAACCTACTATATCTATGAAATATTAATTTATATCATTTGTTTTGTGGATATATCTTGAATTTAGAAACATATTTAAATAATTATTGGGCAAATGACAAATATGCCCATAATAATGGACTTAAATGCACATAGGTACAAATAAAAAACAGTCTTGCAAATAAACCATCCTCATGTCTTTTGTCTAAGATACCTTCCATAATATAATTTTCATCAAATTCCATCCATTATACTCTAACTTTATCAATATTGCACAATGACCCCGGATTTGAACAAATATATCACATTAACCCCCATTTTCATAATTAAAAAAATATGTTTTTTTTTTAAATAAATTTGTTTCTGAATTTTTTTTTCCGGGCAAGATTCTGGGGTTGACTTTTTTTTTTTTTTGAAACTTTTTTTTTCCTCTCTAAATTAATTTGTTAACAACAAAATTATTATCTAAGATAGTAATATTGAATATTGCCAAAACAATAATATTACTAATAATAATATTATTGTCCCGAACAACAACATTCTGAACATTACTTTCCCAAACAATAATATTACCAATATTACTGTCCCAAACAGTAATATTATTGCATGATACAATAATATTACGGTCGAAAACAGCAAAATAGCAGGGAAAAATGATAAAATTACTGTCTCTGACACCGGCGGTCAACGGCGGTGGCGGTGAAAACTTGGGTTAAAATTGGAATAAGGGTCAAAATTGGTTAATTGGTGAAATTGTGCTAAATTAGGGTGTAAATCATGAAATTGGAGTTGAATTAGAGTTTCAAGGAGTTGGGGGTAATTTTAGTATATAAATCAAAGGGTTATCCTTATTTACAAATAAGTTTGAATGAGGTGAATTTATTTGGAAGACAAAAATGTTGGATGTTCCCTTTTTAATTAAGTGCTCTTGTCATTGCCCATAATTATAATATGTCATCGACATATATTCTCTATCATTTTTTTTAATATTTTTTTGTGTTCGTATGTTAATATTTAAAGAACTAATTCAATTATAAACATTTTTCTTAGTGTTTATTAATTTATTTACTGTTTATTAGAAATAATTATAAGAATAGAACATTCATCCAATAAATAAAAGATTCCATTAATAATTATCTAAATTGTAAAATGAAGGACTATGGTGGTGTTTCAAATAATTATTTAAAAGCAGAAGTTAGTGATTGTGAGTTAAGTCAATTTTAAGTGCTTATTTCTAAAAGTTGGGGGTGTTTGCAAATATTCCGGAAAATGAACTTAAATAGAAAAAGCGGGGCTAGGAGTGCTTTTAAAAGAATAGCTTAAAACAAATTATTTTAAGAGAAGCAAAAGTTGATTTTACAAATACCTGAAAACAGATTATGAGCAAAAAACAACTCATAATCATTTTCAAAAAGCTTTTGCAAACAGCACCTATATTGAGATAGATTGTAGAGTTAAGTGATGATAATGAGATAATTGAGACATGAGGAATTAAAGTGGGACCAAATACTAAAATGAGGGACTACTAGTGAGACTTGGCCATTTATTTTTGTAGATATTGTGCGCTAATTTTTTTTAAGGGTAAAATACAGTTTGCACCCCTGTACTATAAAAAATGTCGCATTCACCCTCCTGTAGTATTAAAAACTACAAAACCCCCCTATTTTAGACAGTCGGTCAACAAAAAATTGACGATGTTCAATTTTGCAGTGCAATTACTTTTATACCCTCTCTTCTACTCTTTAACTTTCTCGAAAATTTCTTAGCCCGCCACCAAGATCAACCCACCACCAAAATCAAGAAGTGGAGACAATGATTGCACCACCCCCATCACCATCGATCCCCTCCTGTCGAAAGGATATCTATCGCCACCGCCGGCACACCACCACCGTCGATCCCCTCCCTTTAATACGCCGTCACTTCTGCCTCGACCACCGCCGCTGCAAAATTCCGATGCCGTGGCCCTTCCGCGTCACCACAACATCGCCGGCTGGCCACGATGGGTTCTTCCGCAGGTAATCACGGCCCTCTCTACAAAATCCATTCATATAGAGCGGCCACCTTCAAATCGAATCTTGAAACACAAAAAAATCAGCATTGTTTCACAAAATCCGGCCGGTGATCAGTTCTTGTACTACGAGCGGGGATTAGGTTTGAATGGGTGGTGGTTGTTGGTGGTGGAATGGGATTTTGATGATTTTTAGAAGATGATGAACACAAATGTTGCTGAATTTTTGTACAGTTTGGAGAACGGCAGGAAGAGATTTTTTTCTAAATTCCGATGGTGGGATGGGTGGGGCTAGGAGGATTGACGCAGAACGGAAGCACGGTAAAGAATTAATTTCTATGAATTAATCCTATATAACAAAATAACATTCGGAATCCACCGAAAACTCGGGAATCCTCCTGAAAAATATAGAAAACTCTAAATATTTCATTAAAATTCGAAATTCTCCTCAAAATAAAGTCCTAAGGCAGCTATTTACTCCAATAATCGTAATGTTCTCCCTCAAAGATTGGTACTTCACTTTGGGAATATTTGAACATAGTGGTAACTGAATTTCCAGCCATTTCTATTTAAGATTGATAGGAACCACAAAGTGGCTCTGATGCCAAATTTGTTGGCACAACGGAAGATTGTTAAATGGATTTGCCCTGATATGGAAGAATATTGTTGATAAAGAAGACCAAGAAGATGAACAAACAAGAATGGATTTTTAGGGGACGATTGAGCTGCTGTTCTTTAATTGTTTTTCTTAATATTACAAATACTAGTACATGGAGTATTTAAAAAGGAAGATAGGTCTCCAGAGAATTCTCCACATTATGATGGAAGATGAAACGTGTTACTCTAGAAAATTCTAAAATATTTATTTTTGAGATTACAAATTAACTTTTAAAAGATTCGCGTGGGATAGAACTGTTTTGAAAAGTTAAGAACTTTCTCGTTCTTACTTCCTATGGATATTTGTTTCTTTGCAAGCGGGGATACTTTCACCCAGTTTTTCCGAGTTACTTAAACATTATCGGACCTAAAATTATTTTTTATATCTATAATTTAAATTGTAAATGGGTACCCGTGGGTACCCGGATATTCGTGGTAATGGTTCTCATATTTCCATTAACTTATAAAAAGGGTTTGGTATGGTCATGGTTTGAGCTATATTAAATGGTAATGGTTCTGGTATTGCACTTTTTCGAGGGTACCCGCTCCGCTGCCATCCCTAGTTAATAGTAATATTATTGTGTTTACAGTAATTGTACTAACAAAGACAGACAATTATTGTCAGTAATAGTATAATTTATGTCAATGATAATGTAATAATAGTTGTATACGATGTGGTAAATCTGCTAGGGAAAAAAAAGAGTAATCTATTAAAAAAATATTCAAAATTAATTTATGAAAAAATAAATTTATTAAAAAACAAGAAAAAAAAATAAGTCTAAAAAAAATTCAAAGATCTAAATATTCGAGAAGTACAACATCTCAGATCCCCTCCGTTATGTCCTTACAAAATGTTGTGCTATTGCGACGGCGTCCTACTTTTAGCCCATCCTTATTCCAAGAAAACGATTTCTAAAAGAAAACGATAAAAAAATATCAAAATTCGAAAGTAATCAAAATTTCGGAAATAATGAGTTTGCAGTTTTATGAATTTTCTAGGAATCAAGTCAAAAATGAAAATTCATATCGGAAATTCAAGAAAATTCGGATTTTTTTTAATCTTTTTTACAGACCTATAATAAAAAGTACACAATAGTATTGATATTATAAGTGTAGTATTTGGAAAAATTGAAATTTTCACAATTACTTTCGTTAATTGAAATCGGATTAGGAATTGAAATTTTATAAGTATTCCAGTTTGGTTCCAAAAAATTTGGAAAAAAAAAAGAGAAAGGAATGAAAATTATTATTTCAAAATAAAAAATAACTAGATCATAATCGTCAGAATTCGAAACTATTTTTCAATTTACACCATACTATTAATATGTTTAAGAAATAAAGAACTTCCATCCTGTTGTCGACCTATGATAAAAAATACATAATAGTATTGATATTATAAGTGTACTTTTTTAAAAATATGGAATTTTGGTAACTGATTTTGAAAATTAAAATAGATCGAACATCAAAATTTTATATGTATCCCTGACTGGAGAAAGGAATGTTACATACGCTTTCGAAATTTATGAAGAGAATCATGCAGATATTTATTCCAGTGCCAATTCGGTTGGAAATGTTTGTCCCAATTCTGCAGATTCCGATTCGATAGCAGCTACTTCTTCTTCTTTGACTTGCACCATCAACGGACTTGATTGAATGTACCGGTTCTTTGGTCTTCTTTCCCTGATCAAATCACCCAATCACTAGTAGTTACTCCCAATCCGAAGCACCTCTTTTCCATTCTTAGAGACGTCAAAATCAATAAAGAGGCCCCAAACGCTAATTTCACCTTCCAGTTCTCAGGTACCTATACCACTGGGCATAGTTCGGTCTAGATCCTGCTGTATTACCCTTGTGTAGTCCACTCCTATTTCTCCCCACACTCGGCTGCTTGCTATTCTATTGCCCCCAATTTTTATGAAATACAAGATGCTCATTGAATGATAAGAAAGTCATTTCCACGAATACAATTTCAGAGATTCAAGGATTGGACTTTCTGTTCTAGATTAACCAGAATAATTGAAGTCTCTTTTGTATTAAATGAATGGCCATAAGAATGGGTGCATCATGACATCGTAAGATGTCTCGCCCGAATGAGTTCGTTGGTACTAGAAATTTTAGAAAACGTGAACGAAAAGAGTAATAAGAAGTGAAAAGGATAGAGACACTTCCCAACCAGAAAGCAAAGTTCCCACTGATGGTATACTTAGTGTAAGCGAGCTCTAAGATCACGTCTTTGGAATAAAATCCAGTTAGAAAAGGAAATCCAATTAGGGATAAGCTGCCAAGGAGCATCATGGCATACGTAAAAGGGAACGAGGAGGCAACCCCCCCCCCCCCCCCCCCCCCCCATCTTCGGCATATCTTGATATTTTCTCATTCTATTTGTTTCATAAACAATTAGAATTCCCATATTAAGGAACGTCAAATTGGATTCGAATTGAAAAATAACTATTTAATTCGGAGAAGAGTTATTAATGGTCATTGCGCATTGGTGGAAATATCGAAAGAAATTATTGAAAAATAAGGGTTTTCTACGAACTCAAATTGTATTTGAGTACGAAACGAACTCTCTCTCTCAAGTGAAACGACGCAAGGAACATAACTCATGAGCAAAACTCATGAATCACGTCAAATTTCAGCAATCCAACGTCGTTTAAACTCCTAAAAGTTCATTTTTACTATTTTAGGCAAGTTTTAGAAAATTAATATCAAATCATATAAAAATTCGTTTTTACTATTTGAGGCTCGTTTTTGCCGTTTTGGGTAATTTTTAGTATTTTCTTAGTTTAATTAGGGTTTTCAATTTTATTAGTATAAATAGCTGCTTTAGGACTTTATTTTGAGAAGAATTTTCGAATTTTAATACAATCTTTAGAGTTTTTTCTATTTTCTGGTGGATTCCGAATGTTATTTTGTTCTATAGGATTAATTCGTAGAAATTAATTCCTTATCGTTCTTCCGTTCTGCGTCAGTTGGCATCAGTAGCGAGGTTTTTCCTGGTTAGATGGCGAAAGGTGCGAAACATGGAGACAAAAACTACGTTGGCGATGACCGCGGGGTTGAAAAACTGCAAAATCTGCGGTTGGTGCGTGAGGGATTTGCCCTTGACAACAACAACAGAAGGAATGGATCTAACATGATGATTGCCAACGGTGTAGCCCGAGGGGCATATGTTAGACACAATTATCAAGGACCCGTTCAACTTCTATCAAGATATGATGACAATTCAAAGGTGAGCGACAACTCTGAGTTTGAAGAAACCCCGCCTATAAGAAGGCAAAAGGATTGTGATAAATCTCGGGTAATAGTTGAAATTCCTTCTTTTAGTGGAAATTTTCTTGAAGTTAAGTATTTTATCGATTGGGTATCAGAAGTCGAAAGGTATTTTGAATTGATGGATATTTTGCCAAATAAGATGGTAAAATTGGTGAGGTGTGAGTTAAAGGGTAAAACAGCCGCATGGTGGGAAAGGATACAATGGAAGAGAGCTAGACAAGAAAAAGTTCCAATCCAATTATGGAGGAGGATCTGTTAACAAGTATACTGCTGAGTTTATGAGACTAGCAAACTTAAGTAACCTGCAAGAATCCGAAAGTACGAAAATTTCAAGATACTTGGAAGGATTGAATATTTCAATACGTCTTGGGATGGGGTGGCGTACATTCGACTCCCTTGAAGAGGCTCAAAAGTTAGCATGGAGGGAGGAATATTATCAGAAGCGAAATAGTTATTCTAGAAAAACAGAAGATGTTCCACCCGTTGTCAAAGTTAAGGAGGCACAAGATACTTCGTTCATTATTCAACCTCAAAATTTGGTGGATGATCATGACAAAGTTGAAAAAGAAAATTGTCGTAAAAGTTAAAAGTAGCGTAGCTATAATAAACGATGACTTTAACGAAGTCAAATTGAACGTCGACGAAGTTGAAGGAACAGTCAACGAGCTTGAAGCGAGCATCAACAAAGTTGAAGAGAGCGACAGTGGGATAGAAGAGAATATTAGAAAGATTGAAAATGAAGTCGACGAGTTTAAAGAAGGTGTTAAAAGTAAATTTGAGGAAGAGTTTGAAGTTGCATAATTTGTTCAAGAAGAGGAAGGTGCACGAGAAGAGAATGCACAAGTGGATTGCGTTTAGGTATGTGATCTAATTGTAGATAGTGTTTGTTGTTAAGTTTTTGTATCGGAGAAATTGGTGGAGCCATTGGGATTTTCGATTAAGAAGCCAATTTTCTGTAATAGAAAGTGAACCAATAGGGAGTTTGCTGCTAACCTTAACTTCTATGGAGCTTAAAGCTTCAACCATGGCATGGCAGTAAGCATTAAGTTGGCCTAGTCTCTCGCCCAGCCTTCGCCTTCTTCATTGGCCAAGTTGAAGCGTTCAACGGCTCTTCACCACCCTTCTTGAACAAGGTTGAGCTTGTGAAATTGAACCACCCTTCAAACAAAGGCTAGCGATGTCACCGGACGCATTTACCTACGATATCCTTCTCAATCCCATTCCGCCTTTAGGTGTGATTCAAAGAGGCCGCGGTAAGGCGAAGAAAAGTGTTGATTCTGTTGGCACAGCGGAAGATCGTTAAATGGATTTGCCCTTTGATATGGAAGAATATTGTTGATAAATAAGACAGAGAACATGACAAACAAGAATGGATTTTTAGGGGACAATTGAGCTGTTGTTCTTTAATTATTTTTCTTAATATTACAAAGACTAGTACATGGAGTATTTAAAAAGGCAGATAGGTCTCCAGAGAATTCTCCACATTAATGATGGAAGATGAAACGTGCTTTTCTGGATAATTCTAAAATATTAATTTTTGAGATTACAAATTAACTTTTAACACCCTTGCTTAATTTGTAATCTTCAATAGAGCCTTGTGCTTCTTGAATTTCTCCAAACTTACAACTTTTGTTAAGATATCAGCTGGTTGGTCACTTGTGCCAATGAACTCCATACGTACTTCTTCATTGCTAACCAAGTCTCTTATATAATGGTGCCAAAGTTCAATATGCTTGGAACAAGCACAAAAACTGGATTTTTGACCATTTATATAGCAGATTTATTATCGCAAAAGATCACCGTGGCCTCCTTTTGCTTAATTTGTAAATCGGCAAGAAGTCTTCTTAGCCAAACCGCCTCACAAGCCGCATCAACCGCTAAAATGTATTCCACTTCGGATGATGAAAGAGCAATTATTTTTTGCTTTCTTGAGCTCCATGAAATCATGTTTGAGCCAAGGCAAAAGATATACCCCGATGTGCTTTTGCGATCATCTAGAGCGCCCGCCCAATCGCTATCCGTGTAGCCAATTAAATTGCACTCTTTCTTCTTCTTAAACAAGGTACCTTGCTTCTTAGTTCCTTGGAGACACCGAAGTATCCGTTTCGCTGCTGCATAATGATTTCAACTTGGATCGTTCATGAATCTAGACACAACACTTACTGGAAAAGCAATATCAGGCCTTGTGTGTATAAGATAAATGAGTGATCCAACTTAACTTCTGAAAAGAGCAGCATCCGCCTTTTCCGAACCATCAAGTTGTTGTAGGTTTTCATTCATAACCATAGGCGTAGCTACTAGTTTGCATTTTGCCATATGAGACCTTTTCAACAAATCTTCGACATATTTTTCTTGCGAAAGAAAAATGTGTCCCTTGCATTGCTTAACTTGGATTCCCAAAAAATACTTCATCATTCCCAAATCCGTCATCTCAAATTCGCTCATCATGTTTTTCTTAAACACTTGCACCATATTTTCATTAGATCCAAAATATATCAAATCATCAACATAAAGAAAAATAACAAGGAAATCCATACCTTCTTTTTTCACATAAAGCGAAGGTTCATTTGGGCTCTTTTGAAACCGGCTTGACAAAAGTATCCATCGATTTTGCTATTCCACGCTCGTGGAGCCTGCTTCAGTCCGTATAATGCTTTTCACAGCCGATAAACTTTGTCTTCCTTCCCTTTTACGGCGAATCCTTGTGGTTGCTCGACGTAAACCTCTTCTTGCAATTCTCCCTTCAAGAAGGCCGATTTGACGTCAAGCTGGTACACTTGTAATTCAAAGTGTGCTGCAATTGCAAGAGCAGTCCTTATTGTCTCCATTCCAGCCACCGGAGCGAAAGTTTCGTTGAAATCGAGACCGGGCTGTTGAGAGTACCCTTTGGCCACCAACTGCGCCTTATGCTTTAGTACAGAGCCATCTCCATTATACTTGGTCTTGAAGATCCAGTTCAGACCAATGACTTCTTTGTTGCTCGGCAAGTATACGAGCTCCCACGTTTTATTCTTTTCAATAACACTCATTTCTTCACCCATTGCTTTAATCCAAACATTTTCCCTTGCTGCCTCTTCAAAGCTTTGTGGCTCGCAACTGAAAAAAGCAATGTCACAAGAATCATAAATATCCTTTAACAATCGAACTTTTCACACCTGATTTTTAGAGTCTGTATTGTTCCCGGTATATAAAACGGGTAGTGAATTTAGTAAAATGGTTGAACAAATTAATTAGTGAAAATACGAAAAGATTAGCCGAGGCGAGAAAACTCTTTCCTTAAGACAATATTGCCCCGCTACGGTGCTTACGGTTATTTGGAAATGGTCTCCCAAGATACAATGGCTAACTCGGCATATGAGCACTCAAAATCCCGAGTACAACAACGTTACTTTGTGTTTCAAACTCTCGAATCAAATACGGAAGAAAATATTCTGCGAAGAATATTTCCGGGCTACAGAAAGAAGAATTCCATAGAACAAAATTATGGAATTGAATTGATTTTTGTTATGTTGTTGAATCAAACATGTGGAGTTTCTATTTACATGTTTTCAGTGGTTGTGATTAATGAACACAACCCTTAGGAAATTAAACAAATGAAAAGGTGTGGCCACACCTCTTCATATTGTCACACCTATTTGATCAAATAGGTACCTAAAAACCTTTTTTAATTTCAATTCAAAAAATAATTTTATTTTAATACATAAAATTTCCAACAATCCCCACATGAGTGAAATTAGCGAAAAACGATGGATTCTATCGAGATTTTCAAGTGGAAACTATTGCATTGGGGATAGGTAACTTTTGGCGTTGAACCTTCCTTAGCGGTATACCATCGGATTTACTTGGCTAGTTAGTGAACGCAATGTCTTGAACTGCCAGCCGTTTGTGTAAACCAAGACAATGATATCCACACACTAGTTTTCCCACATTTCATCAGTTCTCATGGTTGCGTCCATTTTGGCCCTGGAGCACATCTTGGATTCATAAGTGTTTGTCATTTTGAAGCGGCCCACACTTCTACACTCATATAGGTTTTGGAATCATTAAGAGCTTTCGCTTATCCTTTACCCTCTCTGCAGGCAGCACTAATGTCTATCACGGGAATGAGTTGGAAATATATAATTCCATAGAAATATATACTCCTTAGTGCATCACTGAATTTCAATAGCTTAGTTGTCTCTTTTGAACCAGTTCTTGGGATCACCAGTCATCATGGTTGGGTTACCACTATAGAAATTCTTAATTTGTGGGTTTTGATCTCACTCCCCTAGACAGACAATATGTTTGATCTCTTTAGTTGACTTTTAGTCGCGGATACGCTATTAAACATTGATTTTCATAATCAATGTTATATTATTTCTTTTGAGAACAATTGCCTAATGGTCTTATGTGTACGAGTGTGTCGATACTTGCCATTATACATGTCGTTTGCGCCCTTATCTTAAGCGATTGGCTATCACAATTTATTCATAATTGCAGGCACCGGCTTAGTCCAACACAGAACATCCTCCAATAATATTATGAAGTTTATTCAATTTCTTTTCTAACTTTATCTTAAGCTATATATTCAAATTCTACCATGAATCGAGCTATTCATTTTTCTTTGAGAATTTCCAAGATACATAATCTTATTGGACTCATATATCCTATGTAATTTCCTAATAAAATTGGATATTTTCTCTAGTGTAATTCATTTAAAGACGATACTTAGATTACCTAAGAACCCTTATAATATCATTGGAAGATTATTTATTTTGGGATTACATAAAAAAATATACTGCCAAACTGTCCAAAATTATTTGTAATTGAACCATTGTTCATCATTATTTTTGGTAAAGTGAAGACTTGGTCTTCAGACAACTAGATCAAGACTTTCAGTAAGACTATCTTTGTCTTATCGAGTTTAATCTATAAGATAACATCGTCAATACCCTCGTCTTTGACATCAAACACACACACACACACACACACACACATATATATATATATATATATATATATATATATATATATATATATATATATATATATATATATATATTTCATTATTTTTTCAACGTTCAATAATATCATGATCACTATCTCATGACTATAATGTCTTCTATAGACATATACTTCCACGTGCTTTTAATATAAACACACTGGTCACAGTCGTTTTATCGAGAATTATTTAATAACACAATTTTATCAAATATTACTTTAAATGACTTTACGAACTCCAATATCTTGTTATAAATAATCAAAAAATTCCGTAGCTACTAATTTAGCTTTATAGGACCACAATTAATCCTTCTTTTGAATAGTCCATTTAAACCTTAATGGTTTACTACTTGGAAGAAGACAAACTAACTTCCACGTACATTCTTCCAATGTAGACAATATTTCAATAATCGTCCTTCGTTCATTTTACAACTCATAAGTTATAAAATCAAATCAAAATCAAACATATTGATTTTCTTTGCCATCTTGTTGTATCTTGGTTGTTCATCACTTGGTGATTTACCACTCACACATATTTTAACTTGGTTGTTCACTTTGATGATTTACCACTTACACATTTATAAGTTCTTTTATTTAGAACTTATTTATTTTCTTATTTTCAAGAAAACACAATATAATCAATTTGCATCAAGAGTGACTATCTCGTGCACAATCATTATTTACATATTTAATATTTATCCACTTGACTATACGAGGCCTTATATTAACTTAGGTATTTTTTTTACCTTGGCCTAAACACCCCCCACATTTATAAATATTAATGTGGTTAGCTCGGGATATCTAATTTATGTGGTTAGGGCCTAAAGACCCCCGCATTTCTAAATATTAATGTGGTTAGCCCGGGATATCTAATTTCCTCCACAAATTCTAGAGTATGTATTCTAGAATTTATGAATTTGATATCCATAAACTTTTTCCAAAAGTTTCAGTACTCATTTTTTAATTCACTAGATAGGTGCACGTGCGTTGCACGTGTCTTATTAATTTTCTTATGTATTTATAGTTTTTCGTTTCACTTGCTTTATTGCCGTAATTTAACAATTTTTCATCAATTTCTCTATTATCACCCAATTCCGTGCTTCTTTGTTGCTTTCTTTGATGACAATTCCGGTGTTGTACGTGTTCTTTTTTGTTTTTCTCTTCATTTTCACTTATCACCCCAATCTTCACCGCTCATTACGGCGCCCAAATCCTACTCCAATGCCCAGATTCTCCATCTCGAACCTGCCTCAATTGTCAAGGCTTCCCTTGCCGCCACAAGCACTAAAATCTCCAATAATTTCAATTCTACCTCAAAAAATTCGTACTTTCTACCACCATCGAAAGATCTTCTACCCCTCAATCCACCCCTCAATCCACTGCCCATGAGGCATCCGTCTCCATTTCACTTTCCTCTTCTTTGCCCCATGCACACCGCCAAGAACCGACTGCGGAGCGCTTCTCAAGCTTCTAGAGCTACTCCCCAAATCATCAAACCCTTTTCCGCACATGGTGAAATTAAATTTTTCCCATCTTGTGATGAACTTGTCTTCATCAAATCCCTGAGCCTGGTTTTAGTTGTCTAGCAAACTTGGCAAATACGGATTATTTACTGAGTTTACACCCTTATTGCATTGAGTGATTGAAAAAATAATGAAAATGGCAAATGTTGTGTGTATTATTTCCAGAAAGAAGTAGCATGTTAATGGTAAACATGAGTGAACAAAAATACATTTTCTCTCGCTTGCTCAACAAAAATACAACCTAGGATAGTTCATATCATATACATAGTCTTCTATATGTTATGATTATTACCTTTTGATAGAAAATAAAATTTTGAGAAACAGAATCCCCCAACTTACCCAATCTCTGCATTTCACATTAAAAAAACGTTTCGGTTCATGTAATGTTGTCAAATAATAAAAAAAAATTAAACAAAACAATACAAGAGTTACAGTATGATGCAAAAGAACCAAAAAAAAAAAAAAAAGAAGGAAGAAGAAGAAGAAGAGAGAAAGAAAGGTAAAATTGTATAGATAATCTTCCAATATCTTTCTTTAAATTGTTGCATACGTATTTAGTAAAAATATCGAATATTATATTGTATGATTTAGATCTAATAGTTAAGTTATTATATGTATTTAAGAAACTTATTCACATACTAATAAAATGGTTATGATATTCAATCACATTAATATCAAAACCTAATTATTTAAGAGAAAATAAAAGATAGAAGGATCAAACTACATATAAAATCGTATGGTCATGTGTTTTACGAACACTCTCTCTTGTTGAGTCTTTTGCATCGGATTAACAAACGTTATTATTATTATTTTTTTAATTAAGACCACACCATCACCATCTTCCAAAAGAAAATATTATACGGTAGCACAACGCAGTAGAAGATGATCAGAAGTACTGCAAGTCCAGCAACACTTATCTGTACGTTCACCTGTTAAAACCAGCACCTCTTTTGAAACTTGAAATACAAGGTTACATCTTTGTCCATATTCCATCGGCCACAGTCCTAGAAATAAAAACTTATTATGTATTAGAAGCATATAATCAGTATAACAAAACACATGTTCCCCGTACAAAGAGAAAGACACATCTATTGATACTAATAACCCCAAAAATGAAACTTTAGTAAATTGCCAAGCTATTTACTAATGAGGTTAAAAGGAGGCAACAATTATTAATTATTCTTATCTATTACTTTCAATTTTATAAAATCACATTCACTCGAATTGATGGATTGTATAAGGATACTCAACCGACTATATATTCTATGTAGTGTTCATATATTGCTTAATAATCAATGAATAATTAATTGTTAATTATCATTTGATTAAATCGTCAATGAAAGGTCATTTACAACTTACACGGTGAAAAAAAGAAAATAGAGAAAAGGAACATGAAAAGATTCAGTAAAAGAAACGTAAGAAGTCTTCCATGTATTGCATTAATTAGTTTAAAATAATTTTGTTTGTGTACTGATTAATTATTATTAATAAATATTACGTAATTAACCTCCAAAAGTACCTATCCAAAGGATATTATTGTCCATGCAAAAAATGGAAGAAACCTCCCATAAGATTGATACTTTTATAAGGAGTATAGATTATTAATCGGTTTTGATTGACATATAAGAATTTGGTTTTGAATAATATACTTCTAATTCACGTGAAAACGATTTATAGTTTATATTGGTGTCTCAATAAACAAGTGGAGGTTAAAACCTGTGTTGATTTAAAAGCCTATCAAAATCTACTTGTTCTGTTGAGACGAATTACTTGTTACGACAATAGATGTGGTAACAGAATTTTTGTGTGTATATGGAATTAATCTACTAAAATCAGAATAAAAGAACACAATAATTTAATGTGGTTCGGATACAAATGTACCCTACACACGAGGACTTGCAAACTAGTTCAGATTTAAGTGTACAATATTGGACTTAATAAAAACACTAAAGACTCCATCTTTATGTTATACGCCGTTCTAGCATACGACTCGAACTTATTGATAATCAAAGCAATTCCTACATGTGCATTCTTGGACTCCCTCCAATGTTGATCTTTTTTATGGCCTGGTAGAAGAAACCCGTCCTGTTGCCACAGCTAGCAGACAGGGCTGCAACACCGGCTGCACCCATCAAAGCCTTTATGCTGTGATTTTTCGATTAAAGCTCCATGAGACTCATATGAGGTTGAGGGTCTTATATAGGCATGCAATTCACCACCCTAAACCTAACTTGAGTCCTAAGAAATCGATTTAACTAGGTAATAGAATCCTAGTTGATTTCTACTTCTATTCTAGATAACTACAAAAGATACATAACTAGAATATAATACATGGAAATAAATCTAAAGTCCTAATAAAAATATTACAAGAATAGGACTCTAATTAATTCCAAAATAAACATGGAAACAAATTTTTGCCAATCTTTTAATTTCAAAGTATGATGAATTTCCTCAATCTACAATAACAGAAATCTGACGCCAACAACTTGCACGATAGGAAATTATAATTGGGGGATAATTCAACGAATCATATGCTCATCTCCACTTAATAAACTTTTGTGTTTTATTTGCTTTATTTGCAATTTACTTGACATTAGATGATTTAGTTTTAAAGTTGAATTTTTAGTGATAATTCCCATCCTTTGTGTATTATGTCGGACTTGGTAAGAGTTGTTCAAATTTTTAACACATGGGATTTGGAGTGAAATATTATATGTGGGATAGATATTTGGACTCTTTTAGTCCACTATATTACTTGTTAGGGTAAATTACACCTACACATCTAAGGTGTACTAAAATAAATTTAAGGTACTTGTGGTATCAGTAATTACAATTACCCCCTTGAAACATTGTTAGAAACTCTGACAGAATAGTGCATTCGACACGTTACTCCGATAGAGTTCTAACAGACTATTAGTTTCAAGAACTGGTGGAGACAAGATAGAGTTCATGGGTGATTTAAAAATGTTGGGGGAGTCATTTCACCCCCAGATCTATGTTGTCTCCACCACTTACTGAAACTAATAGTCCGTTAGAATTCAATCGTGATAATGTATCCAATGCATTATCCCAATACAACTTTTAACAATGTTTCAGGCGATGATTGTAATCACTAATACCAAGGAGACCTTAAAGTTATTTTAGCATATCTCAAGAGTGTGTGTAATTTACCCTACCTGTTATGACATGTGCATTTGCATGTAGTATTTTCCCAACAATAAGCTATCTAACTAATTTCTCGTTTGCCAATTCCTCTTTTTGTCAGACCCTCCTTTAGCACTACCTAGATTGCATATTTTGTAGGGTACTAGAAAGGTGCACGTGTATTGCATGTATTGCACGTGTTTAGTTAAAATATTTTATTAAATTTTATTTTGTATATTGCGTTTGATATATTTTTCATATAATATTATAATTTCACCATAGTAAATAAATATCTTCCAATAAAATATTGTAAATTAACACTAGAATTTTGTGTTAAAAGTTCCAAGAAAAGGTTATGATCAAGTCAAAACGTTCAAAATTGAATAATCAGTGTCAGCGAGATTCCATGCCACCACATGGACTCCTCTAGCCAAATTTTTACAATGTGCCATGTTTAGAGTGCAACTGTTGGCGGAGTTGGAGCCGTGGTGGCGGAATTGGCGTTGCTGGTGGTTCGGTGGTTGCTGGTGGCGGTGTTAGGGGTGTAAACGAGCCGAGCTCGCCTCTTTTGGCTGGCTCGAGCTCGAGCTCGAGTTTATTTTGTCGAGCTCGAGCTCGAGCTCGAGCTCGCGAGCTCCTCTGTTTTTGGCTCGAGCTCGAGCTCGAGCTCGAGCTCGAGCCCATTGTCTTTTTTTTTTTTTAAATATTTTTTAATTATTATTTTATTATTAAAAATTATTTAAAAAAATAAAAAATAAAAACAAAATTGTAATTATATATATTTTTAATATTTGTATTTATTTCTATAATATTTTACATTATTATACATTATATAAATAAAAATACCATATAAAAAATAAAAATAAAAATAAAAAAATAATAATAAATCCGGCTCGCGAGCCGGCTCGCGAGCTCATGAACAATTGAAAACCAGCTCGAGCTCGGCTCGTCAGAAAGCTCGAGCTCGCGAGCTCGAGCTCGAGCTCGAAAATCTCGAGTTCGAGTTCGAGCTTTTTACGAGCCGGCTCTTCGAGCTCACGAGTCGGCTCGGCTCGTTTACACCCCTAGGCGGTGTGGTGGGTTGGGGAAATTGCATCCAAGTCCCTAATTTAAGTTTGAGAAATTTAGCATATTTCAATTCGGCCTCTGAGTTATTTTTGCATTCAATTTGGCTCTGGGTTATTTTTGCATTCAATTTGGCCTATAATTATTGTTTGGATTCAATTTGGCGTCAATTTTTTTTTTTTGAGGAAAGAGTTTATTTTATTAGGCACCCGAGGCCACAGAACAAAACGAAGGGAGAGAATCTCCTTCTAGAAAATTCGAAGCAGTAAGAGAAGCAAGAGCATGAGCAAGTTGGTTCCCTTGTTTCTTAATAAAACTAAAAGAACAAGAAATAAATGACCTAGCAAGAAATAGACATTCATCAACAATTGCACCAAACGGTGTGAGGGAATGATCTCCGCAACGAAGAGCGTCCATAACCTGTAGACAATCTCCCTCAAATATAATTGAGCTCCAATTAAAACGGTGCGCCGTGATAATTGCTTGTCGGACTGCTTGAGCCTCTCCTTCCGCGGGAGAAACTCGACCTCGGATTCGCACCACTCGCCACCGCACACATAATCCATCTTCATGTCTAGCCACCAATGAAACGTTGAAATAATCTCCATTTGCAGGGAAAACGGCGTCCACGTTGATTTTAAGTGTTCCTCTCGGTGGCGGTGTCCATATAACTGGTTGGATCATCTTTGTGACGGTAAGTTGGCCGAATTCTGTGTTCCTATAATCTGCCAAAAAAGCTTGACACCATGGAAAAATGGCTTCGAGTTGCATACCTTCCTCGCCTTGCAGCATTCGATTTCTCCTCTCCCAAATTTTCCAGCATGCAATGACTGAAAGATGGAAGACTTCCTTTGGTAGCAAATTGTGGAGGAGCTCAAGCCAGCTCCAAAAAGAGAGGTTTTCTGCCACCTGCTTGATTCGGAAAGGTTTCGCTGCCCAGTATTCTTTCAAGCCGTTACAATCGTAAACAACATGCACCATGGTTTCCGCATGCTTGCCACATAAAGGGCATATGGGCTCCGTGGTTATTTTACGTCGAAATAGCTCCGCCTTGCATGGGAGTATCTCTGCACAAGCTCGCCAGGCAAAAATACGAATTTTTGGAGGGATTGGTAAGTGCCAAATTAATTTCCAATTTCGTGTAGAGGATCCACTTGTTTCTCCTATAGTCACATTTCTCAACCGGCCCATGTGGTAGCGGCGATCCATGATGTGGTGATAGCAGGTTTTCACCGTGAAGACTCCGGTGTTTGAGAGGCCCCAAACCACACGATCGTGAGTAGATGGGCCACCGATAAAGACCGATAATATGCGTGATATATATATCCACAGGCCAAAACCACTCATTTAGCAGCTCAAGGTCCCACAAACATGTGTTCGGATTTATGATGTCTGAGACTGAGTTGGGAAAGGCGGAGTGTATCGGTCTCGGAGTTAGAATAGTGGGACAATCTTCATTTTGTATCCATGGATCCCTCCAAATTGAGGTGGACTCTCCGTTACCGATCCGAACTCGAACGCCCGCTTTGAAATGTTCACGTGCCGCCAAAATTCTTCGCCATGTTGCTGATGGGCGATTGCCTAATGAAGCCGACCAAAAGTCACAGTGTGGGAAGTATTTCCCTCGAAAGATTTGGGATAGTAAGCTCTCGGGCCTAGTGGTAATTCACCAAGCTTGTTTTGCGATAAGTGCCAAATTGAAAGCTCGGAGATCTCGAAACCCCATACCTCCCACTTCCTTTGGCCGACAAAGTTTTTTCCAAGCCAGCCAAGCCATCTTATTACCATCGCCATTCGACCACCAGAACTTTCTTACTGTCGCTTTAATCTCGTCGATTAATCCCCGTGGGAGGATAAAACAGGACATGACGTACGACGGTATTGATTGAAGTACGGCCTTAATGAGGATCTCCTTTCCCGCCTTTGAGAGTTGTTTCGAGTCCCATCCCTTGATGCGCGACCACACTCTATCTCTAAGAAATGAAAAGATTGCTTTACGAGTTCGTCCCATCGAGACCGGGAGACCGAGGTATTTATCGATTTTTTCGACTATCTGGAAACCAAGAATGGCGTGGATATTGCTGTTTGAGATAGGTGATGTCGACGGACAGAAAGTCATCGTTGATTTCTCCAGGTTGATCTTCTGGCCCGCGACCGTTTCATATCTGTAAAGAATTTCCCGCAAGGCATGAGCATTTGATTCCGAGGCTTGACAAAAAATGAGTGTATCATCAGCAAAGCATAGGCTTGGTACAAGCGGAGCCGTGGGAGCCACCCGAAATCCTTGTATCCGACCGCTCTCTGTGAATTGGTTAAGCATAACAGTCAAAGCCTCTGTGCAAAGAATGAACAAGTATGGTGACAATGGATCGCCTTGTCGAAGTCCACGAGTCGGGACAAGAGAACCACACTGCGAACCATTAAAAAGAAAAGAGTAAGATACTGTGGTCACACATAACATAACCAAATCCACCAACGATTGCGGGAAACCAAATTTGCCCAGAATTTTCCGAACGAAAGGCCACTCAATACGATCATACGCTTTACTAATGTCTAATTTCATAGCCATATATTTTGATCGTTTCCTAGAGTTATTCTTAATGTAATGGTTCAATTCATATGCGACCAACACATTATCGGTTATCAAACGATTAGGCACAAAAGCGGGTTGGGTAGGTGAAATGA
The DNA here is from genome assembly GCF_000504015.1 of Erythranthe guttata. The sequence continues at coordinate 644,095 of NW_012195024.1, forward strand.
TATCGCTCAACACCTTTTTAAGCCGTAGCAATTACTTTAGATCCAAATTTGTAAATGACATTACATAAGATAATAGGACGATATTCAGGCATTCTTTCAGGTTTCTAAGTTTTGGGGATCAACACAATATAGGTAAAATTAATCGAGGATGGAAGAATGACACAATCAATGGCACTGGCACCTAAAATATGCCAATATTTAGTAAAAAAAAGAACCTGAAGTCCATCTGGATCAGGTGCTTTAGTGGGGTGCATTTGGGAAATAGCTCGGGTTACCTCATCCCCGGAGAATGGAAGGGAAAGTAGATCAGCAGCCTCACCATCGATCCTTGCTTCTAAATGATCAAGCACCCCATCAATCTCTCTTTCGTCTAGAGTAGTCGTCTGAAACAAGTCCTCGAAGTACTCCGTGATATTTTTTTCAATATTCTCCTTCCCCTCTTGCCACTCACCGACTGAGTCCCGCAACCTATGAACCCAATTCTTCTTTTTTCTACCGGAGGCTTTACCATGAAAGAAGCTCGTGTTTATGTCCCATTCTCTAATCCATTGCACCCTGCTCCTTTGCCGCCAGTATGTGTCAAGGTCGCCGTAGGCCCGTTCCAGTTCAGTTTTAAGCTTCTTCTGTCGCACAATAATTTCCGCGGATTTGTTGGCAAGACTCAGTTCATGTATTTCTCTTTTAAGGTTATCAATTCGTTTCCTCGGGTGATGAAATGTAGTCCGGCTCCATTGTTTGAGAGATATACGACATCCTTCCACATTTTGCATGATAACCTCGAAATGATCTCCTCCAATGTTAGACTCCCATTGTTGCTTGATGATATCTTCACACTCCGCTTGTCGGGTCCACATGGCCTCAAAACGGAACGGTCTCCCATCCATATTTCCCATGTGCGGAAAATCCGTTTCCATAGTCAAAAGAAGAGGCAACTGATCAGCCTGCATACCCCAAGTGTCTGACAGTGGCATTAGGGAACATAGAAATCCAGTCACTACTTCCACAACACCTATCGAGTCGGCATCTGACAGTGTTAGGTGCCTCACGCTTATTTGTCCATGTGTAAGTCGGTCCAGTAAAGCCAAGATCTGAGAGATTACAATCCTCCAAGGTTGATCGGAAAGCTACAATAGTAGAGGGCAAGCATGGACCACCCCACTTTTTTCAGAGTTTGCCAATATCTCGTTGTAGTCCCCCCCAACAAGCCACGGTATATTGTATTGGGATTTGAGGCTTCTGATCAATTGCCAAGTTTGGGTTCGTCGGTTCAGCTCCGGATAACCATAAACATCCTGTGCATCGCCACTGGTAATGACCCTCTTCGCTAACAATAACCACATCAATGTGGTTATTTGAGTAACTCAGAAGCTCCACCCGAGTATTCTTTTGCCAAAGCATCGCCAGGTCGCTCGATTGGCCCACCTTGTCCACCGAAACACCAAATAAATTCCACTTTGTCTTCAATTTATTTACAAAGACTGATGTCGATTTCGTTTTTGAAAAAAACATCAATTTGGGGCTATGTTTTCGGAGAATATCTCCGATTGTATGAATTGTCAATGTCGCCCCTAGACCTTGACAATTCCAAAAGAAGCAATTCATGGCGATCGGCGAGTCTACTCCGCAGATCTCACCGTTGGTTCTGTGTTTTCATCACAAAGGGTGAGAGTTTGTCTCTTGCCAGAGCGTTCCTGCCCCTTGCTCAGAGTACTATTTGTTCTTTTATTCTTGTTATTCTGTGAAACCGAAACAAATTTCCTCATTGCCGATATTTCGTTCATTGTGTTCATGGATTGTTGGACCGAAGTGTTATACAGAAGCATCTCATGGTCAGTGGGGTTGATTCCGTTGTCTCTCAAAATAGACCTATCATGTTCATTGTTGTCTATATTCTTAGCGCTGAAAGCAAAAATGTCATTTCCTCATTTCCTCGAGTCCCTGAGCTTTGTGACGTTGTCCTCACCAAATTATTCATAGGGAGCGGCTGAAGTGGGAGTATGTTGATTGATCCCTCACGCGGGTTCTGCACTTTCATCCATATCCCATATGGTAGATCATCACCGGGGTCTTCAAAGCCATCTTCGTAGCGGCTAGGGCACTTGTTTTCGCCATGTCCAAGGATTCCGTATAAAAAGCAAAATGATGGTAGTCGTTCATAGTGGAAGTCAATCCACACTTTCTGATTGTCTCTAGCATGCAAGAAAATTCCTCGTTTCAGCCGTAGGGTGACATCCACCAAGACCCTGAATCTCATATAGTCCATCATGTCCATGGTTTTCTCATTGAGTAGCACCTGGAATACACCAATATTCGACGCTATCTGTTTTGCCACGGTAGGGTTTCGTTGATTAATTGGTACTTTGTGGATACGGACGACAATCGACATCTATTTCACGTCAACATTAACGGGGGATTCGCCAGGTATGAGATGGTGAAGGATGAAAGCGTGTCGCTCAAGGACCCACGGACAACCTTCCATCGCATGTTTCTTATCGAGCACATGATCAAAATTAAGCAACACTTTGTTCGGACCAAGTGGTTGAATGTCGCACCCTTTTACCGGGGCAAGGACGCGGATAGCATTAGATCTGATCGTATGAAAAGAGAACTCCTTCATAGAGACGATTCGACCCACTAATCTGTGCAGATTTTCCGAATCCCTAGATTCATTATCGGCCAAATCTACCAGAACACCCGCTTCTTCATCTTCAGTGAGTGTGATTTTCTTTGACATAGCATCGGAGAGACTGTCCATCGCAGATTGAGAGAGAGAGGGGGGGCTTGGACACCACGGTTAGAATCGACGGCGTGCTGGGGCTGGGGAGAGAAAGAGAGGTATTGAGCGGAGAAATCAGGTAAAGAAAAAATAATACTAGGCCAAATAAAGAAACTACTCAAAGAAAAAAACCGACAAAAACCCTAGATAAACGCATTAAAAAAAAAGGCTAAGATTTAGATGATAAAGTAAAAGCATATGATCGAATCTTTTCACAATTCAGATCGAAAAACATGAGAAAATCAACACCGGTACTCAGTCGGAAGATCGTAGAAGACGAAACTCTGAGGAAACAATTTGGCGTCTATTTTATATTAGGGGTTTTTGTGCATAAGTTCCTAACCAACCATCTTTAATTTTCTAGATTAAAAGGCTATATCTCTTTTGTTAATAAGTTCACCGCTTTAATATCTATTATAGAAAAAGGAAAAATATATATGACAAAATTACCCCCAACGCTTTACACCCAATTCTTAATTGTAACCCCAATTTAATCAATTTTGACTATTTTAATTTTTTTTTCAGAAATTATTTTTTCGCCGCCGGTTTTCGGCATTGACTTTCTGATTTTTTTTTTCTGGTCTGTGTTTTTTGCCGCCGGTTTCCGGCGTTGGCCCCCGGTCTCCGGCGTTGACTTTTTCAAAAAAAAAAAAATATTTTTTTCGGTTTTTTACACCTGCCGCTAAACGTTAACCGTAATTGTACTGTCATTAACGTAAGTGTACTGTCGTTGACAATAAATTTATGTAATTGTACTGCGTCGACAGTACAATTAGAGTCAACGACAATATTATTATTTTTTGGGTTTCTTTTTCATTTTGTTTAATTTGTTAACAAGTCAACGTTATTATATTACTGTCGTTGACAGTAAAATAATTGTAAACACAATAATATTACTCAACCACATCAATATTTTTATTTTTTTGGGTCTTTTGTTTTGTATGAGTTGTTGACGGAGTAACGTAATAATATTACTGTCTACTACTATAATATTACTGTAACCACAATAATATTACTGTGGTTGATGGTAATATTACTGTTGTTACAGTAATATTACTGTAACAACCGCAATAATATTAATTATTTTGACTTTTTATTATGTTTACATTTGTTGAACGGTCAACATATTAATATTACTCTATTACACAATAATAATGAGTTTTGTTTATATTAATATTACTATGCTAGAGATTCATATAGCAATATTACTGTGTTAAACTGTAGTATAGTTAATTTTACTGTGTTTAACAGTAATATTGTTAATATTACTGTCAACCACAACAATATTGTTGTTTAAACATGGGCAAAAATATGTTACAGAATACACAAATTAGAAATAAAAAAAATAAAAAAATAAAAGTCAACGCCGGAGACCGACGGTAAACGGCAGCGACGGACGAAATTATCGATAAAATTGTGTTTTGGGTTAAAATTAAATAATTTGTGAAATTTGGGGTCAAATTGAGGTTAGATTAAGTTAAATAGTGAAATTATAGCATATTAAAATGTGAGGAGCTATTTTACTCTTTTACAAACCTCTGGACCACGTGTTGACATTTTTGTAAAAGTTTTTTGTTTGGACCCATTTATAAATACGTACCCATTGATGTGCTTATTTGTAAAGTGTCATTCCTATATATTATTGTAATCTTATATTATTTTATTGAAGGATATATTTGTCCTTTTACCTTTACAGTTTACTACAATCATTTAGGCTCTCAGTGGTTCATGAATTTCAAAATAAGAAAAATGAAAATTCAAAGGAAAAGAAAATCAAGTACTTTCGAAATCCCAAATTTCAATTGTGTTTGGTTCCTAAGAAAAATGCTGATGAAAATAATTTTGAGAAAAATCATCTTCCTCAGTTTTGTTTGGTTCTTAAGGGAAAATAATAGAGAAAGATACTAGGTAAAATGAAATAAAGATGAATTGTTATTAATAACTAAGGCTTTGTTTGGATATTTTTGTTTCAAAATAAATTGAGAGGGAGTGAGGGAAGGAGAGAGAGAGAGACAATAAACCGAACATTTTTCTTTTCATTGCATTACACTACTAAACAAGTAAAACATGAAGGCAGCCTCATCTTCTTGACACGAACATTTTTACATAGTACTTATCAAACAAACAAAGAAAACTAATCAGACCCTCGAACCCTTGATGTCACTCACGGCATCTCGTACTGCATATACAATCATCTTGCCTACCTAAAACACAAGAAAACCAAAATAATTTATCAATTGAAGTTCGACGAGTAGCATTTCGGAAAAATAAATAAATAAATAAATAAAATTTGAAGAAAAAAAAAAAAAAGAGTTTCTTCTCTTACCTGTAAGCTATCTTTTGCGTGAACACGAGGAAGAACTCTGTATTCTTGGCACAAATTCAAGCACGTCTCAACACTTTCCGGGGAGACAAAATCGAGTCTCATTTCAATTTTCATCTTGTGTATGTATATATTATGCTTATTTAAATTTGAGAGGGGTTAGCAAAATCGGGATCATTTTTTTTATTCCAGGATACATCGACGGTCTAGCAGATGCTGTGGAGCAAGGTCTCGTGAAAGCTGTTGGAGTATCAAACTACAGTGGTAAATTTCTTGCCATTTTTCTTTAAATGAAGATATATGCACTTAATAAATAATTCTCTATTTTAAAATATATTAAAAAAAAATTAGAGATTTCGTAATTTGAAATGATTTATGGTTATTTAGAGAAGCGTCTTCGTGAGACATATGATCAACTGAAAAAGAGAGGTATACGTTTGGCTTCAAACCAAGTAAACTACAGTCTGATATATCGACTCCCCGAGGAAAACGGTGTCAAATCGACCTGTGATGAACTCGGTATCACCTTAATTGCATATTCGCGACTTGCTCAAGCTTAAACCCTAGCCGGTTTTGTTTTTTTTTTTGAATTCCTTAAAAAAATGTCTAATGAATATACTCGAGACGATTTAGATTAATTCTGTTATTATTCAGGTGCACTTACGGGGAAGTATACTCCAAGTAACACTCCGACCGGTCCTAGAGGAAGTATTTACACCCCCGAATTCATGACTAAATTAAGTGGTTTTAGTTAAACGAGAATTAATTCTACTAACGGGTTTACTACCGAATTATATTTTATTTTTTTTATTTTTTTATTTTGGCAGCTACAACCTCTAATAAACCGGATAAAGGAGATTGGAGAAGGCTACGGCAAAACCCCAACTCAGGTTCGTTCTTTCAAAATGGTACCTTATTTTTCAGTTTAAGTTGCTTCAAGTATTTGTTTCTTACAATGTAGATTGCAAGAAATACTTCTAGTCGGCTAATATCTCTGCAAACTCGTCGTTGTATTCGAGGGTTTTATTGCATTTACCACCTCCATGTTTACTCTAATTGTCAAAAACCCACTATGATTCAATTTTATTAGCAAACTACGCTATAAGAACCCACCATTTTAGGGGGTAGTGTGTTAATTAGTATTTTAGAGGGGTACTAATGCAATTAACTCTATATCTGAATTCGTTACATCTACACCTTGGCGGAGCCAAAAATTTCTAGTCGGGGTGATAATATCTACACTAGTAGGAAGAAACAAAACAAATTACTTTATCGAACAGTAAATTTTCGACAAAGTGGAGGGGGCCATGGCCCCCCTTAGCCCTATGCTGGTTGTGTCACTGCCTACACGAACGACAAAGTCCTAACTGTCTTAATTGGAATCCATATGTTAATCATAAATGCCAATTGTTGGACATTAAAAACATTCAATGATTTATTTATTTATTTTATTTTATTTTGACATGAATAGGTTGTCTTAAACTGGCTCGTTGCTCAAGAAAACGTGGTCCCAATCCCGGGGGCCCGCAATGCGGAACAAGCTCAAGAATTCGCCGGTGCGGTGGGATGGAAACTTAGCAACGACGAAGTCGAAGAGCTGAGATCAATGGCATCACAAGTAAAACCAGTCGTTGGTTTTCCAGTTGAGAAGTTATAAAGTTTATACAAAGCCTTTATAAAATAGTATGAATTATTTACAACTCAGGTATATGTTGGTATATTGTATAGTGTGAATCTTTGATTATTTCAATAATATTTTTTGTTATACATGCTGGTTGTTTATATATATATATATATACTAGGAGTGGGTGCACCGCGCAAGGCGCGGTGCTATTTGCCCATTATATAGGTTCCTTATTTCTTTGTGTTTTTTTATAGCATTTGATTTTACCGGCACACTGTAGGGATATATATGATGGAGTTGCGAAATCGAAATGATTTATTCGCAGTATAGATCACCGTAATTGTTATAATTGCTAAAACCTTCTAAATAACATTGCGCTGGGACCTAATTGGCTGCGTCTCAAATGAAAATGCGGTGCATAAAGGTTTATTTTAGATGGAAATGCAATGGGAATTCGAATTGAATGTATCTACAAAACTTTAATAGAAAAAAAATAATTGCAGTGATTCTAGGATCGAATAACCCAATTGAACATAAAATATCAATTTGATTTATACTTCAACATTTTAGTAGCTAAAAAGAAACAAACATTACAAAATTCAACATTATAGAATTTCCCTCAAAAAATAAAAAATGAAAGAAAAGAATAAAAAAAAACCGTTTGTGTGTAGGGCTCGGAGTGTGGGGTGGGTGTGTATGAGAGAGTTTATTTAAACTAACAAGTAAATAAATAGATTGGGCCCACACAAGATTGTTGTCATGTGAGGAGAAGGGCACAAAAAAAAATTAAAAAACGTGTGGGGCGCACCAAAGTAGAAAAGTAAAAAGAAAACCTGCACACACATAACAATTGTAGGCGCGAAGGAGGATAAAGATAATAAAAAAAACAAGTATGGGCCCACCAATATGAACGATTGCAATCAAACATCCTCAAAATAAATGGAAAAGAAATTATTTGAGCCACATGATTGGTACAAATCTATTAAACGGCACCGTTTCACATGGGTAGGAGTAGAAAAAAAAGAAAAAATAAAATATGGGAGAGTAAATTAGAGGAGTTAGACACTTATATATAGGGATAATTACAGTTTTGGTCCCCCAAGTTTGCACGTTTTTCAGTTTTGGTCCCCCATTTACCGCCGTCAACAAAATACACACTAATGTTGTCAAATTTTAACACATTTAGTCCCTCCGTCTGTTTGACCGTTAAGTAGTAACGGTCAACTGTTGAATTAGGGTTGAATTTGGGATTTTTCATAGATAAAAATTGCACCCAGACCCCTGCATTCTTTTAAAATATTCTAGAACCCCCTAAAATTTTACCCAACCATAATTTAACCCCAATTTCATCATTTAATCAATTTTGACAAACGACCACGATTTTTTTACCACCATTACCGTTGACCCTTGACCGCCGTTGATTTTTTTTTTTGTACTTTTTTTTTCGGCATTGATTTTTTTTTTATTTACTATTGATTTTGACGCCGTTCACCGACATTGTATTCTCGGTTAACAATGTTGACTTTTTTTATTTTTCTTGATTTTTTTCGAACTTTTTCCTTTAACTTTTTTTTTTCCGATCAACACAATTACTGTATAACACAATAATAATACAATATTAATATATAGTAATATTAAAATTACAACCTTCTAAGAAAGTTTTTATCTAAAATTTAGGGCCTAAATACAATTTTAAAAAAATTCTAAAATCCATAATTTCTTCCCCTCAATTTTTTCTTCGTGGAACCGCGAGTGCATCTCAAATTTCTTCCCAAGAAAATATGAAGAAGATGAATTAGGCATGTGCGGAGTAATTTATAATGAGAAAACCACTCTACTACAACGGTTTTTGGGGCTAGCACCGGCCGTTAATTTTTATCTTTTTTTTTGTCTTAAAATTTTTTCGTCATTGAGATGCGTTGACTTTTTCAGTTTTTCTTTATTTTGAATTTTTTTATGATATTATTTTCTTGCCGATTATCAGCTTTGATTTTTTTAATTATATTTTTCCATTATTGGACAATTTAAATAAAAATCAAGAAAAAAAAATCAACGCTGTTAAGACGACATTCAACATCGGTCAACAACGGGAAAAAAATCAATCGACAAAAAAGTCAACCGAGTTAAAAGGAAAGTCAACGTCGGATTACCCAATTTTGAAAAATCGGGGTCATGAGTTAAAATTGGTTAATTGATGAAATATGGGTTAAATTATGGTTGAATAAAATTTTAGAGGTTTTTAGAATATTTTGAAAGAATACAGGGGTATTATTGCAATTTTCTCAAAGAAAAACCCCAAATTCAGCCGTTGACCGTTACTACTTAACGGTCAAACAAACGGAGGGACTAAATGTGTTAAAATGTGACAACATTAGTGTGTATTTTGTTGACGGCGGTAAATGGAGGACCAAAAGTGAAAAACGGGCAAACTTGGGGGACCAAAACTGTAATTATCCCCTTATATATATATATATATATATATATATATATATATATATATATATATATATATATATATATATAGGTGGGGGTATCTATCTCAATATATCTACTTTCCTTTGATCTATTTTTTTTTTTTTTTTATATTTGTTTTTGTGAGAGAAAAAAAATAAGTGGCCGTGAAGGAAAGAAAAAAAAAAAAAAAGAAAAAAAAAGCAAAAAAAAAAACAAATAAAGCTGGAAGAAGGAATCTCGCACCCACTCTCACAGTGTGCGCGAGTGCGAGCGTGTCTCTCTCTCACTCTCTCTCTCTCAGTCTATTTATATAGATATAGAGAGCTAGGTACATGGACGACCATTCACACATACACACACTTCTAAACTCACACAAAACATCCATATACATACACATATATACACTCACATCCACATCTACAAACAATCATATACACATCTAAAAATACATAAACTCATAAAAATCCACATAAATTATAAATTAATATATATTTATATATATATATATATATATATATATATATATATATATATATATATATATATATATATATATATATATATATATATATATATATATATATATATATATATATATATATATATATATATATATATATATATATATATATATATATATATATATATATATATATATATATATATATATATATATATATATATATATATATATATATATATATATATATATATATATATATATATATATATATATATATATGACCTTTGCATTCTCCTGTAAGAAATGGATTTAACAAGTGTTGAGTGTAGATATTATACTCAATACGTTTACTTTACTTGGATCTTTTGTTTAGATTTAATTATATTTGTGCTTGTGAAAAACGAGAATTAGGTGTCCATGAAGGAAAAAAAATAAAAAAGAAAGGAAAAAGTTGCAAATAAGGAAACAAATCAAGTTGGAAGAAGGAATCTCGCCACAACTTTGACAGTGTACACCATTTCGAGCATATCTCTCTCATACGAACTCCGAATTAGGTTATTTTGACGGAATTGGAAAGCTAATTTCAAGGGCTACAATTCTTATTTACACAACATTCTAAAATTCGGACTCCAACATGGCACAAATCGACGAACAAATCCTGGTGGGGGAAAGTGGCGAAAATTGATTCCTATTAGGTTTCCACTACTTCCTTATCAAGAAAAGCCTATAAAAGCAACAAGTCTCTACACCATAAGCAAGAAAATTTATACCACAAAACGCGAAGAACGAAGATCAACGGAGACTCAAGCATAGTTTTTCTTATTTATTTTATTTATTCTATTTTGTTTATCATAAGAATTACGAGTAGCTAAGTTTTTAATCTAGGATTTTACTGAACCCAATGTGGTGATTCAAACCTATTTTTCTAATATTATGCAAGTTTAAATTCCATGATTATTTCTTCTATTTGATCTTATTTAGCGCATGAACCTAGCTAATTTATGTTGCTATGTGTTATTGTTAGAATTGATTGACATATCGTTTTAATAATTAGAACATGGATAGAATAGCCTTCGAGTAGTTTTCACCGGATGAGTGTGTCAATTGCATGTGGTGTCGTAGACATACAGATATCACCTTAGGCAGCCGTTTACGAGACTTGTTGTTTAATGCTGTATTCATAATTGGTTTGCATAGACATATAGTGAATCGTTTATGAATAATGGACTCATAATACACGCGACAGCGGGTTATGAGTAATTAAGTGTTTCGGGTTAATAATCAGGAATCCTAACTTGCATGATAGAGGTTTAATTGGGTGATGACTTATCGCATAGGGGGAAGATAAAATCCTAGATTCGTTTTTATATTGATACTTTCTTGTGTTTATTTGCTTTCATAATTAGTTTAATTATTTAGTTGATTAAATTTGATAATTTTGCGTAGGCTGGATAAAAATCATAATTTTTAGAATTCGGTACTTAGGATTAGATAATTTGAGTATTCCCTGTGGGATCGACATCCAACTCTCACGAGTCCACTTTTACTACTTGTTTGCGATACGTGCACTTGCGTGTTAGGTATTTAGCTCCAACAAGTTTTTGGCGCCGTTGCCGGGGAATACGGCTAAATTATCTATTTATTCTGATATCAAATTTGAGCAATATTTCTTACTTCAGCCATTTAATTTTTATTTTTATTTTTATTTTTAATTTTTATTTTTTGTTGTTTTTGTTTCATGTCTGGTTACAATGTTCGGGCACCTCAAACGGGATATGAATGGCTTCCATCTGACGAATACCTTAAAAACACCTATGATGTGCCTCCGTTTTGTTCAGCATGTGGTGGAAATCATTATTCTGATCAATGTTGGGGATCACCAACAGCGACGAATTTCGACGAAATTACCAACGGAGGTTATTGGAACACTCACATCAACAACACATACGAGGAAAGCTTTCAAGACCAAGATTTGAACGAGTTTCAACATAGAGAGCCACAATTTGATGATTTTCAAAATTATTATCCAATGCAGCAGCAGCAGACCACTGATGAACAAGTTTATTTGGTATCCCTCATTGCCGAATTCATGAAGTCCACTCAAGCTTCATTTCGAAACATGGTGATACAACTAGAAGAGATGACACTCAAATTAAAATCTGAATCTCTTGAAAATATTCCAGACGAAATCGGCAATGGTTATATCAAAGAAAATTCAGGTGAAGCCTGCGGTGAGAAAAAACTTTTATGTCCGGAAAATAGCGTCGACGTGAGAGTAATAGAAATTACGAAGACACTTGAGCATGATGAGTCTGAGAAGGCAATCGAGCTAAACCACGAAGATGCCTCAGAACAAGAGAAGAAGGAGATGGATGTAATGATTGAAGATATTCTAGTTGTGGACTCTGTCGTTGATCTAAATGTGGATTTGAAGGCATCAATAGTGGTTGATGAGAAGACTAATATTTTTGAGGTGGAGGTCATACGCAGACTGGAGATTTTTGTATACCGATTTAAGAGTGCGGGTGATGAAGATCCCGTCTTGGCTTCGTACCGATTGATTACAACCAAAAAGACTACAAGCTAAGGTGGACCGTGACGTATTGCAGTGCTATCCATGCCTTGGTTGCAATTGAAGTGATAGAGCTCATGGATGGATGCGCAATCTATAAGGCTTTGGATTGGACATAACAATTTCAAGAAGCAAAGTCTGGCTGAAGACTTAAAATGTAGCGCTTCTCGGGAGGCAACCCGAGCTTTACTGTTTTTCATATTTTTCTTTAATTTTATGTTTTATTTTTATTTTCATAGGCATATGCATTCTAATTAATTTATTTGATTTCTTATTTTTAAGGTCAGAGTTGCGATAGCGACGGTCATCCGAGAGACATAGAGGGCATCTTCGCAAGAGGAAAATCAGATTTCTTTCCCACAAATTCTCACACCCCGAAGACAACAATTCCGACTAAATCAGGTGTTTTCTATCCTTAAACGTTGTGCTAATTTCATTGAGGGCAACGAAAATTTTAAGTTTGGGGGTGAAAAAAATATATTTTTTTGTTGTGCTTATTTGTTTTAGTTTGCATGCATTAGGTTTTATTGCTTTTATCGTCTTTCCGGAATAAAAAAAATAAAAAAATAAAATTTTGCTTGAGTCGAACGCATCGATGAGTTATGATGATGAGAGATGATCAATGTTTGATGATGAAATTGCTTGTTTTGTTGTGATAAGGATTAGATGTTTGTTAAGCTTTCGATTCAACGGAACTTCGAAACGAATTATTGCTAGGAATCACACTTTGTGCATTGCTTTGGTTGAATGTTTTGTATTTTAAATTTGGAGTTAATTTGTGTTAGATCATGCTATGTTCGGTTTTAGACCTCACCTTAGGAAATTTATGATACGAAGTATTGAGTAGTGAGTGATTGGGATATGACTTGGGCCTTCTTTGAACCGTTTGAGCCTTTCAAGCCGACTTTTTTATCGAAATTATCATTAGAACCTTGATTTGAGCCACGGAGAAAAGGTGTTCTTTCTTTTAGCCAAAGTGTATAAGGTAGAAAAGTGGAGATTTTTGAAAAATTAACCCTTGGAGTTCGGTCGAAAAATTTTATAGGTCCTTCTTCTTCGAAAAAAAAAGACAAATATATATGCTTCTATATATATATAAAAAAAAACAAAAAAAAAAAAAGAAGAAAAAGAAAAGAGAAAAAGAAGAAGAAGAGACTAGAAGGGAGAAGTAAGGACTAGTTGTTGAATTGTTTTGAAAGCTCGATCCATTGTCTTAAGAGCAAAAGTGGAGAATTTTGAACTCTTAAGAATCGAGTTTATTAATGTCCTTAGAGGTGAATTCATTGTTTCAAACGCCTATCTTTCAAAGTTTGGCGTAATCACCTCAATTCCAGAAGAATAGCCACCCATATTTCCTACCTCGAACCAAATAGCCTAACAATTGAAAGCCAAAAAGGTCCAATGATCCCATAGCTTAATGTTCGATATTAGTAGAGTAGAATAATTTGGTCAGTATTTGGAGTCAAACATATGCATGTAAGAATAATTTTTTTTTATCTTTAATTTACAAATATTAGATGCTTGAAGCAAGTGCATGAATTGTGGTTTTTGGCTATGGTAAGTGACTAAGTGCTTTTGAATTTTGAGCTTGCGAATGCATAAGAATTTTCATTATAATTACAAGTTCTGAAAACGTGAAGTTGGTCATTAATCTATGTGATGAGATGCGGTAGTTGGGTTTTTTGCTTACGATTAGATTTTGCTTGAGGACAATCAAAAGTTCAAGTTTGGGTGTGTGTTGAGTGTAGATATTACACTCAATACGTTTACTTTACTTGGATCTTTTGTTTACATTTAATTATATTTGTGCTTTAATTAATTGATTTTGCGTTTTATAGGTGAAAAACGAGAATTAAGTGTCCATGAAGGAAAAAAGATCAAAAAGAAAGGAAAAAGTTGCAAATAAGGAAACAAATCAAGTTGGAAGAAGGAATCTCGCCATAGCTTTGACAGTGTCCACCATTTCGAGCATATCTCTATCATACGAACTCCGAATTAAGTGATTTTGACATCATTGGAAAGCTAATTTCAAGGGCTGCAATTCTTATCTACCCAACATTCCAAAATTTGGACTCCAACATGGCACAAATCGACGAACAAATCCTGATGGGGGAAAGTGGCGGAAATTGATTCCTATTAGGTTTCCACTACTTCCTTATCAAGAAAAGCCTATAAAAGCAAAAAGTCTCTACACCATAAGCACGAAAATTTATACCACAAAACGCGAAGAACGAAGATCAACGGAGACTCAAACATAGTTTTTCTTATTTATTTTATTTATTCTATTTTGTTTATCATAAGAATTTCGAGTGGTTAAGTTTTTAATCTAGGATTTTATTGGAACCCAATGTGGTGATTCAAACCTATTTTTCTAATATTATGCAAGTTTAAATTCCATGATTATTTCATCTATTTGATCTTATTTAGAACATGAACCTAGCTAATTTATGTTGCTATGTGTTATTGTTAGAATTGATTGATAGGTCGTTTTAATAATTAGAACATGGATAGAAGAGCTTTCGAGTAGTTTTCACCGGATGAGTGTGTCAATTGCATGTGGTGTCGTAGACATACAGATATCACCTTAGGCAGCTGTTTACGAGACTTGTTGTTTAATGCTTTATTCATAATTGGTTTGCATAGACATATAATGGATCGTTTATGAATAATAGACTCATAATACACGCGACAACGGGTTATGAGTAATTAAGTGTCTCGGGTTAATAATCAAGAATCGTAACTTGCATGATAGAGGTTTAATTGGGTGATGACTTATCGCATAGGGGGAAGATAAAATCCTAGATTCGTTTTTATATTGATACTTTCTTGTGTTTATTTGCTTTCATAATTAGTTGAAGTATTCAGTTGATTAAATTTGATAATTTTGCGTAGGCTGGATAAAAATCATAATTGTTAGAATTCGGTACTTAGGATTAGATAATTTGAGTATTACCTGTGGGATCGACATCTGAGTCGCACGAATCCACTTTTAGTACTTGTATGCGATACGTGCACTTGCGTGATAGGTATTTAGCTCCAACAACAAGTAAGATAAAATAGTTACGGATTGTGACTTGCACCAGGGGCGAATCTACTCTTGGGAAGTGATGGAACAAGTCATCCTCAATTGTACAAACCTCCACTTATTACGCCTTTATATTATTAAGTCCACCAATTTTTTTTATTTAGTGTATCCAAAATCCAAACAAATGCAAAAAAAGTACCAAGTTTTTCTTTTCCTATCTTCTGGTTTTGTAAAAAACATCCGATTTTTTTTCCTAGGGGCGCTGCCCTCGATCCTCCAAAAAAATAAATTTATCAACCCAACTTCATGCCATACCACCCCACCTAACAGGTCCGGTCCAACACGGTCTTACCCTAACATTTTTTTGGGGCTATTAGTGAGAGCCCTCTTTATCATTTTTTTAATAATGATGAGTCCAACCCCTTTTCCTTTATTGGTTAAAGGTCCAGCTTTTTCTTATCCCTAGATTTTCCCTCTCCTATTTATTACACATTACACATCGTTAGGGCATTTTTCATTTTTTTCATTTTATCATTTTTGTTTGAATTATTTATCTTCGTTTTAATTATTTGAAAAAAAATTAAAATACTTTTTTCAGAAAAAAAATTAATATTTCTTTTCAGCAATTACTTTTTCAAAAATCAACTATAATATTTTAGAAATCAACTACAATATTACTGAAAATCAATTATGAGTTTTTTGGTTTTTTCTTTTTCATTTATTTTTTTTAATTTATTTTCTTCAGATTTTTTTTCCAGTTGATTTACAAAATTGACAATTTCTAAATATTATTGAAAACAACTATAAAAAAATTGAAATCAATTACAAACAAATTCTAAATCAACTAAAAATGTCAAAAGCAACTACATATACATCAACTACAAATTATTTTTTTTTCAAATTTTATTTTTCCAGCGGGTTATATGATTGAAAAAAACTATAAAAAAAATCATAGTGAACTACCAAAAAATTGACAATCAACTAAATATTACGAAAAACAACTAAAACCTATCAAAAAAACTAAACCAAATAACAGAATAACGAAAACAACTATAAAAGTAGCAGAATAGCAAAAACAATTATATTGTCAAGAAAGATACTCAACATCAAAAGCATTACAAAAAAACAAACGAAGACGTCGGTGGGGCAGAGGTGGAAAGGGAAGGAGACGATGTTGGCTAGGTCACCACATCCGGTGGCGGAGACTAGGAGGTGGATGTAGAGAGGGATTTATGAGTTCTTGTTGTTGTCTTCTACAACTAAATCGAAAATTATAGCGATGGCGGTAACGGCAACGAAGTATTCAGATCTGGAGGTGAAGATGAGATTTTTTCGAGAATGTTTTGTCATCGGGGTGCTGGGTAGCTGGGGAGAACTTTTCACCATCTTGGGGCTGAGGAGCGACTTTTGGCGGCGTCGGGCGGAGATGGCTGTTGGGTTTCGGGCACGCATACGCAGCGGAAAACAAAAATTTATGCGATTTAAACGACTTTAAAACACATAAGAACATGCCCGATAAATTAAATTCAATTAATTGCGTACCTTTGCGCTTCCAGCGAAAATAAAACAATATACATGCTAATAAATTTAACCGTACTTAAATCAATTAACATGCTCGCAATTTAAACCAAATAACATGCTTGCAATGATTAAAAACCGATTACACATAATCACATAAAATCATACAAATACAAGCATGAAATCATAGTTTAAACTAAACCCTAAACGAAACTAGGGTTTCGTATATTTACCTCTTGACGCGTGAGGTAGGAGCGATTAGCACTTCGTGATTACTACGGAAACCAATCCGTAGAATCGGAGCAGCAGCGGTGCAACGGCAGCAGCGGCGCGTGAGGTCACGGCGGCGCGTGTAGCGTACGCGCGGCTTCGGGACGGCGCGTGGGGCAGCGTGCGGCTTCGGCTCGTGCGTTGCTCCTCGATTCTTCGATCTACAGTCTTCCTCCTCTCGGATTTCACCTCGTATACTTCGATCTACTAAATCGTGGCACTAGACACGAAGTAGTTAGAATAAAACGGAAGAAAAAGAAAGGAGAAAGAATACCGAACAAGGAACGGCCGACGAACGGCCGGTTCCGGCGACGGAGCGGCGACGGTGGTGCGGTGGTGGCCGCGCGGGAGAGAGGGCGAGAGAGAGAGGGTCGGCCGCTTTAGGGTTAGGGTTTCATGTGTTTGTGTAAGGGCTATAAGTCATGTATTTATAGTCCCTTGCATATAACCCTAGCGGGCTTAAGTTGGACTGGGCCCAACAGCTTAAGCTCGTTAGTTCCTCTACTTGCTCGTATCTCTCAATTCAATGACCGAAAAATTGCAACGATTACATTTTCGGAATCATTATAACTTCCTCGTCATTACGAGTGCCATCTCTTGTTTTCCAACTTTCCAAAAGTGGAAACCCTAGTTCAGTGGACTTTCTAAATTTGGAAACTTCTCGATTTAGAAAGTTCACTAACATGTTCGCCTATTCTTTTCCTTTTCTTATTCTCATTCGCAATTCCAAATTACGAATGTTGGATTCAATCATATTGACTTCCAATCATGCAAAGATAAACTATTTTATCTCTGACCGTTTATTCAAAGATCTCATGTGCACGAGCAGTGTGACCCTCGATGGTTCAGGTGTAAGCTAGCCGTGGGCCCACAACCCATTGTGGTCAAAACTCGTCCCCTTCGAGTTAGGATTAAGATGAAGCTCGTTTCACCTTAATCACCCAACGAATCAAGATTGGCGTCTAGCAACTACGCGTCATGATTCCCTAGATACAAATGAAGTGCCTGCAAGAACCTTCAGATATAGTTAACGTACAGTACGGTCCCTTCGATACATATGTCCTGATCGAACTAGAGGCATTGGTTCATCGAGACCTCTTTATATGTTCGATGACGGTGCGATCGTTCCAAGTGTTGTAATCGTCACGTGCATGACTTAGAGAATCGAATTCTCTAATCATCACTTAGTCAGCTCTGGCCAGAGACTTAGAATGATTACAAACTTTCAGAACACACAGGACATCCAAGACTATTCTAGCGATCGAATCCCCGACTACAATGCACAGACCTCCCACTAGATTTCGGACTGCACGAACACTGGCCCTTGGGATGGTCCTCGGTGGAACTCAGGGACAGGTCACGATACAGCTGGTCCTCTAGTGAAGTCACGGTGATGTCTAGGTCATAAGGACTAATGGTGTACAACTATACCATAGATATCTCTACTCGATTATTGGGAACCACTTAGAGATTTCTAGGGTGAGGGAGTTCAGTGAACTCGTCAACTTACGAGCACCCACTTATGCATGCCGATATCACAATACCGTTTACTGATGAGATGCAGTACACATACACTAAGTGCTAGTCTTAATGGGAAAGGCCGATATCCTCATTAGTGGCGTAACCCTTCGACTAGGAACACGTTTAACAGTTATAATACTTAAGTAAATATCTCACGATCCTAACGATCAATTACTAGTACTTGTAATAACTGTAAGGACTATATCTATGCTTGTGACAAAGGGACAAAGATATAGAATGCCAAGATGTTTTATCATTAATACGAATGAAGGTTCGTTTATTACAATAATAAATACGAAAGACCACAGCCACATGTTGGCTTGTTGGTCACCTACTCTAACAATCTCCCACTTGACCTAAATCCAACTACCCATGAATCGCAATCCCATCGACTCTCGATGTTTCTCATGGACCGATCTCGGTAAAGGCTTCGTAAAGGGGTCTGCAACGTTCTCTTCCGAGGTGACTCGTTCTACTTTAACTTCACCTCTATCAATGATCTCTCGGATCACATGATACTTTCTCAGAATATGCTTCGACTTCTGATGAGATCGTGGCTCCTTAGCTTGCGCCACGGCTCCGGTGTTATCACAGTACAACGGTACTGGATCACTAGCATCAGGAATGACACCCAACTCTTGGATGAATTTCCTTATCCAAGTCCCTTCTTTTGCAGCTTCGGATGCTGCAATGTATTCCGCTTCGGTAGTGGAATCGGCCGTCGTGCTTTGCTTGGAACTCTTCCAACACACGGCACCACCATTCAGCGTGAATATAAATCCAGAATTCGACTTTGAGTCGTCCACATCCGATTGAAAACTAGAGTCAGTGAAACCCTCTAATTTCAACTCGGCACCCCCATAGACCAAAAATATATCTTTAGTCCTTCGCAAGTACTTGAGGATATCTTTCACGGCTTTCCAGTGAGCCGGGCCGGGGTTAGACTGATATCTGCTTGTGACACTCACAGCATACGCAATATCGGGTCTCGTACATAGCATGCCATACATTATGCTTCCTATGGCAGAAGCATAGGGCGTCCTTTTCATCTCTTCGATTTCACTAGGTGTTTGGGGACACATAGATTTCGAGAGACGAACCCCATGGGACATTGGTAAGAATCCCTTCTTGGATTCTTCCATGCTAAACCGTTTCATAACGGTGTCTATGTACAGGCTTTGGGATAAGCCAAGCATCTTTCTTGCTCTATCTCTATAGATGCGTATTCCTAATACATAAGATGCTTCTCCCAAATCCTTCATTGAGAAACGTGTGGACAACCATGCTTTCGTTTGTTGCAACATTCCTACGTCATTCCCACTGAGTAGAATGTCATCAACGTAAAGCACTAAAAATATCACTGCCCTCCCACTAACCTTCTTGTATACACAAGGTTCCTCCGGATTCTTCTCAAAATCAAACTCTTTGATAGTTGAGTCGAACCTAATGTTCCAACTACGGGATGCTTGCTTCAATCCATAAATGGATCGCTGGAGCTTGCAAACCTTTTGCTCACTTCCAGAAGATATGAAGCCTTCCGGCTGCGCCATGTAGATTTCTTCCTCAATGTCTCCATTAAGGAAGGCGGTCTTCACATCCATTTGCCATATCTCGTAGTCGTACCACGCAGCTATGGCCAGCAAAATCCTAATGGACTTCAGCATCGCGACTGGCGAAAAGGTTTCCTCATAGTCAACGCCTTGCCTTTGAGTGTATCCTTTTGCTACCAATCTAGCTTTATAGGTCGATACCTTTCCATCAACTCCAATTTTCTTCTTATAGATCCACTTGCAGCCTATAGGAACAATTCCTTTGGGTGGATCTACCAAGGTCCATATCTTGTTGGAGTACATGGAGTCCATTTCGGATTTCATGGCAGTTAGCCAATGTCCCATGTCCGCATCCGATACGGCCTCATTGTATGTTCTTGGATCTCGTCCAAGATCAACATGATCTTCATCATTTTCGAGGAGGAATAACCTATCCGGCATTTTCCGAACTCTTTCGGATCTACGTACCGTAGGTTCAGGAGGTATATTAGTGGTTTGTTGTATTGGTTCGATCACTTGTTCTTGCGTTTGAACTTCACTTTGTGGTTCTTGAACTACTTCAAGTTCTATCATGCTGCCCTTTCTATCGGATAGAAACTCCCTTTCCAAAAAGGTGGCATTTCTCGAAACAAACGTCTTTGCTTCTTTGACATAGTAGAACTCGTATCCCATCGAGTCTTCGGGATACCCCACAAAATAGCATAAGTCGGATTTACTATCCAACTTATCTCCCACTAACCGCTTCACATAAGCGGGACAACCCCATATCCTAATATGTTTGTAGTTGGGTTTTCGGGAATGCCAAAGTTCATAAGGTGTGGATTTAACTGCCTTGGTGTTAACTCTATTC
This sequence comes from Erythranthe guttata, assembly GCF_000504015.1. Next base: position 665,041 of record NW_012195024.1, read on the forward strand.
AGCAAATACGCGGCAGTACGGAGTGCATGACCCCACAAGTATGTCGGTAAGTTTGTGAACCCCATCATTGATCGAACCATATCTAATAGAGTTCGATTCCGACGTTCGGATACTCCATTAAGTTGAGGAGTTCCCGGTGGAGTCCATTGGGACTGTATCCCATTTTCTTTTAGATAGTCAATGAACTCGATGCTCAAGTATTCCCCACCACGATCGGATCGCAGCTTCTTAATACTTCGTCCGAGTTGCTTTTCTACTTCGTGTCTAAAATCTTTGAACCTTTCAAATGTTTCAGACTTGTACTTCATCAAGTATACATACCCATACCTAGAATAATCATCGGTAAAGGTAGCGAAGTAGTTATATCCACCCTTCGCACTAACACTTAGTGGACCACATACGTCTGTATGGATCAAATCCAAAAGACCCTCGGCTCGTTCCATTACCCCTTTGTAGGGTGACTTGGTCATTTTCCCTTTAAGGCAAGATTCACAAGTTTGTAGTGATTTCACGTCCTCCAAAGAGAACAATCCTTCACTAACAAAATCGTTCATCCTTCTTAAAGAGACATGACCTAATCTAGCGTGCCAAAGTTGTGCGGGGTTTTGATCTATCTCCTTACGTTTTGCTGATATAACGTTAATAGGTATTTCACTTGGATTTAGTTCATATAAGTTGTTTAATAGCCGTCCTTTGCAAATCAAATTCTCATTCTTTTGTATAATGCAAATCGAATTTCCAAAAACAAAAGTAAAACCTTCAATATCTAATACAGGAATAGAAATAAGGTTTCTAATGAGCGACGGAACAAATAAACAATCGTTCAAAACAATAGGAAAACTAGAATCCAAAACATTTAAGTAACTAGTGCCAATGGCTTCAGCAGCAACTCTTGCTCCATTCCCCATCCTTAGGTAGCTCTCACCCGCTCTAAGTCTTCGACTTCTTGTCATTAGCTGCAAATCATTGCACAAATGTGAGCCACAGCCCGTATCCAATACCCAAGAAGAAGAGTTGACAGACAAATTTACGTCAATGAAATACGTACCCTTTTCAGAACCTTTCTGCTTTAGGTAAGCCTTGCAGTTGCGGCGCCAATGTCCTTTCTTTCCACAGTGATGGCAAGCATCATCAACTTGTTTGCTAACCTTTGCTTTGGGGCCCCCACTACCTTCACCCACTTCGAACTTGCTGTTAGGGAAAAGAACTCTTTCCTTTCTCTTCTTTTGGAAAGAACTCTTCTTTCCAGAAGTAGCAGCAACGAGAACAGACTTCTCTTTCTTAATGGTGGACTCGAAGCTGACCAACATGTTCATTAACTCATCCAAGGGAGGATCTAGTTTGTTCATGTTGAAGTTCACTATGAACGATTCATAGGAACTAGGAAGAGACAACAGGATCAAATCCAACGAGAGCTCGGCCGGGAGGGTGACATCAAGATTCACTAGCTTTTCAAGGAGAGTGATCATTTTGAGACAGTGCTCGTGGACCGAAGTCCATTCGCGCAGTCTCGCCGTGATCAACTCCTTTGTAGCAGCGTACCTCGATGCCCTAATATTCTCACTATACATGCTATCGAGATGAGCCTTTATATCGAAAGCATGCAAGTGAGACTCATATTTCCTCGCAAGCGCGGGCTCCATGGCGGCTATCATATAGCACCTAGCATGAGTGTCATCTTTCTTCCAAACTTCATAAGTTTCCTTTTCAGCATCAGTCGCTGTGGCAGGTATAGTGGCGGGAAGCCTCTCGTTCAAAACATAGAGACGCCCCTCAACAGTTAGCACAAGCTTAAGACTACGCAACCAATCTAGGTAATTAGGGCCATTGAGTTTATTGTCGAGGATTGACATTATGGGATTCTTAGACATAATTATCTGAGACATATAGAGAAGAGGATTATTAGAGATTCGCGTTAAATGATTGTTACAATTAAATGTTTGGACTTGTGTTATTTAATTGTTCTCCCACCAATTTTATCGAGTTCCACTTCCCTCTAGTAGACAAACGAGAAAACTGATTTTTCTTAGTGGGCTTTAGGTCCAATGGACAAATACAACCCGTAGTTAATCTAGCCCGATTATATTTGCCCAAAGGTAGATCACAATCAATCATATCCACAATATGACCCTAAATTAATTTTCCTCACACTTGATAATGACCTAAGTTAATCTCGCGAATATCAAAATCGTCGTGTGTCAAGTCTAACCTACCAATCAAAGATGCTCATAGAACTTGATTATGCCAAACTAATGCAGTCCCTAGTTAATCTAGCCGACCACGTTAATCCAACATAACCCTTTTCTATGGCTACCTTCATCAATATGTCAATTGAATTACAGCTTACTCTACCATAGCACTCCCCGCTAACACGGCTTACTGCACTACAGCAAAGGGCTACACATAATCCAACCGTTGGCAGAAGGAAAGAAATAACTCAACAGATTGGGTTTTTCTTTATAGCTTGAAATGATTCTTAATTAAAAGAATGAGGGATTTTAATTAAAGTGTTTTATCTCATCAGAAGGTTTTAGATTGGTCTATGTGATTCCTACATCTATGTTCTCTAAAGGTATATGGAAGCGCATATTGTCCTAAGAGGAACATACGACCTAATTTCATAATTAATTACATTAATTAATCATCGAGTTTTTCAAAATAATTATAGAACCTCAACTAGCATAAATCATTCAAATAATGTTGAGGTACTACTAATTAAGTTGAATATATAATCAATATTATATATGTGTTCCATTAATTGAAATCAATTTAACAATTTAAATTAATTAATTAATCTAACACCTATTTACTAAAATAGATGATTGTCGATCCAATTATCTAATTGGGATTAATTGAAAATAATTTTCCAAAAATTAAAATCAATTTGTTTTAAGTTTAATTTTAGAAATCTGAATTTTTTTTTTTTTTTTTATTTTCAGTGAACCGGTTCGGCCCAACCGGTCTGGCCGGTTCGGACCGAAGCGGTCCGGTTCTGTCCGGTCCAGCTGACCCAAATCAGTGGGCCGGGTCAGTCGGACCGAGAACCGGTCTGACCGACCCGAATCCACTTGGATTCGGTCAACTAAATCGCACACAACCATCGAACCGGCCGGTTCGACCGGTTCGATCCGAAATCCGACATTTTTAAAACAATTTCAGATCCGATTTTCCAATTTTAAACAATTTTAAAGCTCGAAAAATTCTAAACAATATTTCAAAAATATTTTAAACTTACGAAAACTCCCAATTACATAATACGACAAACACTACTTTAATAAATCGAACATGCATATTAAAACGAACGCAATTAATTGCGCAACGAGCTCTGATACCACTGTTGGGTTTCGGGCACGCATACGCAGCGGAAAACAAAAATTTATGCGATTTAAACGACTTTAAAACACATAAGAACATGCCCGATAAATTAAATTCAATTAATTGCGTACCTTTGCGCTTCCAGCGAAAATAAAACAACATACATGCTAATAAATTTAACCGTACTTAAATCAATTAACATGCTCGCAATTTAAACCAAATAACATGCTTGCAATGATTAAAAACCGATTACACATAATCACATAAAATCATACAAATACAAGCATGAAATCATAGTTTAAACTAAACCCTAAACGAAACTAGGGTTTCGTATATTTACCTCTTGACGCGTGAGGTAGGAGCGATTAGCACTTCGTGATTACTACGGAAACCAATCCGTAGAATCGGGGCAGCAGCGGTGCAACGGCAGCAGCGGCGCGTGAGGTCACGGCGGCGCGTGTAGCGTACGCGCGGCTTCAGGACGGCGCGTGGGGCAGCGTGCGGCTTCGGCTCGTGCGTTGCTCCTCGATTCTTCGATCTACAGTCTTCCTCCTCTCGGATTTCACCTCGTATACTTCGATCTACTAAATCGTGGCACTAGACACGAAGTAGTTAGAATAAAACGGAAGAAAAAGAAAGGAGAAAGAATACCGAACAAGGAACGGCCGACGAACGGCCGGTTCCGGCGACGGAGCGGCGACGGTGGTGCGGTGGTGGCCGCGCGGGAGAGAGGGCGAGAGAGAGAGGGTCGGCCGCTTTAGGGTTAGGGTTTCATGTGTTTGTGTAAGGGCTATAAGTCATGTATTTATAGTCCCTTGCATATAACCCTAGCGGGCTTAAGTTGGACTGGGCCCAACAGCTTAAGCTCGTTAGTTCCTCTACTTGCTCGTATCTCTCAATTCAATGACCGAAAAATTGCAACGATTACATTTTCGGAATCATTATAACTTCCTCGTCATTACGAGTGCCATATCTTGTTTTCCAACTTTCCAAAAGTGGAAACCCTAGTTCAGTGGACTTTCTAAATTTGGAAACTTCTCGATTTAGAAAGTTCACTAACATGTTTGCCTATTCTTTTCCTTTTCTTATTCTCATTCGCAATTCCAAATTACGAATGTTGGATTCAATCATATTGACTTCCAATCATGCAAAGATAAACTATTTTATCTCTGACCGTTTATTCAAAGATCTCATGTGCACGAGCAGTGTGACCCTCGATGGTTCAGGTGTAAGCTAGCCGTGGGCCCACAACCCATTGTGGTCAAAACTCGTCCCCTTCGAGTTACGATTAAGATGAAGCTCGTTTCACCTTAATCACCCAACGAATCAAGATTGGCGTCTAGCAACTACGCGTCATGATTCCCTAGATACAAATGAAGTGCCTGCAAGAACCTTCAGATATAGTTAACGTACAGTACGGTCCCTTCGATACATATGTCCCGATCGAACTAGAGGCATTGGTTCATCGAGACCTCTTTATATGTTCGATGACGGTGCGATCGTTCCAAGTGTTGTAATCGTCACGTGCATGACTTAGAGAATCGAATTCTCTAATCATCACTTAGTCAGCTCTGGCCAGAGACTTAGAATGATTACAAACTTTCAGAACACACAGGACATCCAAGACTATTCTAGCGATCGAATCCCCGACTACAATGCACAGACCTCCCACTAGATTTCGGACTGCACGAACACTGGCCCTTGGGATGGTCCTCGGTGGAACTCAGGGACAGGTCACGATACAGCTGGTCCTCTAGTGAAGTCACGGTGATGTCTAGGTCATAAGGACTAATGGTGTACAACTATACCATAGATATCTCTACTCGATTATTGGGAACCACTTAGAGATTTCTAGGGTGAGGGAGTTCAGTGAACTCGTCAACTTACGAGCACCCACTTATGCATGCCGATATCACAATACCGTTTACTGATGAGATGCAGTACACATACACTAAGTGCTAGTCTTAATGGGAAAGGCCGATATCCTCATTAGTGGCGTAACCCTTCGACTAGGAACACGTTTAACAGTTATAATACTTAAGTAAATATCTCACGATCCTAACGATCAATTACTAGTACTTGTAATAACTGTAAGGACTATATCTATGCTTGTGACAAAGGGACAAAGATATAGAATGCCAAGATGTTTTATCATTAATACGAATGAAGGTTCGTTTATTACAATAATAAATACGAAAGACCACAGCCACATGTTGGCTTGTTGGTCACCTACTCTAACAATGGCGTCAATGAGATTTCTCATCCGTTGTACTCTTATTTTGGACGGTCTGATCAGTTCTCCGGTGGAGTAGCTCAAAGACTTCGTAGTAGAGACGTGGCGGCAAGCGGAGGGGGAAGGGAAAAGATGGCGGCATCGGGGCTGAGGTGAAAGGGGGAAATGGCGGCGACCGGGTTGAGATGAAAGGGGAGAGATGGCGGCGTAGAGAGAAAAGAGACAGAGGGACCCCGATTGTAAATAACGGCTAAGAAATATCAATAGGAACGTAATAGGGTTTGACCATTTGAGAAATAATAAATCTGAAATAATATAAGTAAATTATAAATATATGGTAAAATATTATGCTCGTATAAGATTTTATTAAACATTAATCTCAAATGACAAGTCAGGGGTGTATGAATAATAATACAAAAGGGGTTGGATCCATCATAATATAAGTAAAAGTGTTGGGGGTAGTTTTACTAATAATCCCTATTTTTTTCTGAACTTGTTTTGTAATCATGTTTTAGTTATTTTTTTCTCTGGCCGACTGCCGGTTGTCGAAGCTCCGACTGCTGGCGGTGAAGGCCAGTCTCTGGCGTTGATTACTTCTTTATTTTATTTTCATATTTTTACGTCGTCGATTTCCGGAGTTGACCGCAATCAGCTCCGGTCTCTGGCGTTGACTTTTTTTTTTATCAATTTTTTTACGCCCAACGCTGTATGTTGGCTGTAATTGTACCGATATTGACATTAATTGTAGTGCCGCTCACAGTAATCGTACTATCGTAACACAATAATATTACTGTCAACTACATCAATATTACTATTTTTTTTGGCTTTGTTATTTTCTTTGATTTGTTGACCATTCAACGTAAATTATAGTAAACACAATAATACTACTGTCAACCACATCAATATATAGTTTTTTGGCCTTTTTATTTTGTTTGATTGGTTGACAGATTAACGTAATAGTATTACTGTCAACTATTATAATATTACTGGACAATAATATTATTGTGGTTGATAGTAATATTGTCAACCACATCAATATTAATTCTTTTGGATTTTTATGTGTTTGCCTTTGTTGAACGTTCAACATATTAATATCACTCTATTAAACAATAATAGTAATTTTTGTTGTGTTAATATTAACGTGCTAGAGAGTAATATAGCAATATTATTGTGTTAAATACTAATATAGTTAATATTAATGTGTTAAACAGTAATATAGTTAATATGACTTCAACCACAACAGTATTACTACTTAAACGAGCAAAAAATGTTGAAGAAAAAAATTCAAAAATTCAACAGAATTGACAGACGAAATTATAGTCAAAATTGGATTAGGGGTCAAAATTGAATAATTGGTGAAATTTGGTGTCAAATTGAGGTTAAATTGAATAAAATGATGAAATTGGAGCATTTTAAAATGCAAGGGGGTATTTTAGTCTTGTACAAATCTGTGGACATTGTCTGGATTTTCTTGTAAAAGAGTTTTTTATCTAGACCCTTTTATGACTAAGGTGGTGTTTGCAAATGCTTTTTGAAAGTGATTATGCGGTTTTTGTTTTCTCATAATCTGTTTTTAGGTGTTTGCAAAATCAACTTTTGCTTTTGCTTCTCTTAAAATAATCTGCTTTAAGCTATTTTTTTAAAAGCACCCCTAATCCTGCTTTTTCAATTTTAGTTCATTTTCCGAAATGTTTGCAAACACCCCCAACTTTTAGAAATAAGCGCTTAAAACTAACTTAAATCACAATCACTAACTTCTGCCTTTAAATAATCATTTGCAAACACCACCTAGCTCATGATAGGCTTATTTGTAATAGACCCTTTCGAAAAAAATTGAAAAATAAAAATAAAAATTGGACTAATAAAAAAAAGATTAAAAAAAATCAAAATTCAAAAGAAATCAAAATTTCGGAAATAATGATTTTGCAATTTTTCGAATTTTCTGGGAACCAAGTCGAAAATGCAAATTCATATCGAAAATTCAAGAAAATTAGGATTTTTATCTTTTTACGGACCTATGATAAAAAGTACACAATAGTATCGATATTACAAGTGTACTATTTGGAAAAATTAACATTTTCATAAATACTTTCGATAATTAAAATTGGATTGGGAATCGAAATTTTATAAGTATTCCAGTTTGGTTCCAAAAAGTTTGGAAAAAAAGGAATATAATGAAAATTATTGTTTCAAAATAAAAAAAATAAGTAATAACTGGATCAGAATTGTTAGAATTCGAAACTATTTTTCAATTTACACCATATTCTATTAATATAGATAAAATAATATAATTACTCTTGCTTGTCTGGGAAGTATCTTATTTCCATATCTTCGGTTACGTGTATATGGCAAATATGTAATCTCCCATTACGGGTGACTCTCTCTCGGCCATTTATTCAGCCAAAAGATCTCAGTAATAGACAATTCAATTTAATCCCACAATCATATTTTTCTCATGGTACCACAACTTAGGTTATAATACGCTTCAACTACTCTACTTCTACAGCCGCCGCCGACCAATTGTCTCGGCGTCTTTATTCTTCAGCCACGGCCAAGGATTGTGAAGAAACTGCAACTCCAAAGTTTTCTATCACCGATCCTTCTTCGCCTTATTATCTTCATCCGTCGTCTAGCCCAGGCTCCGCTTTAACTCATATTAAATTGAAAGGTGAAAACTATTCTTCTTGGGAACAGGCTATTCTTCTAGCACTGAGATCTCAAAATAAAATTGGCTTTGTTGATGGTTCCATCAAAAAACCTGATAAAACCGACCCAAAGTTCATGCCATGGGAAATAGTGAATTCTATGCTCTGCTCTTGGATAGCCAACACCCTTGATGACCCTATTAGGGCTACTAATTTCCGTCTTTCGAATGTTAAAATCTTGTGGGATTGTTTGAAAACTAGGTATTCAGTCAAGAATGGTCCTAAAATATATATATTGTGGTCTAATCTCACCTTGTCGAAACAATCGGGAGTTTCAGTTATGTCATATTATACTCAATTTCTGGGCATGTGGGAAGATCTTGCTTGTTAGGTACAGGTTACAGAACAGCCATGGATCCGAGGAAACACATAAAACAACTGGAAATGATAATTAAAATGATATTGAATAAGAACGGCTCAGTTCCCTTTTCCTGTGTTCATCCGTTTAATCCAGGTCTGATGGTAACACCAACTGAAAACAAGCACCAAGCTACAACCACTGATCGGAACCCTAGATCTGACCCCAAAACCTCACTCCGAGTTGACTCACCAACACATGCACAGTCAACTCGGTGATAACTCACCCTCTCCACTCAGCACAAACCCAGATTTCTGCACACACAACACCAAAACCCTCACAGAAGAGGATTAAGGCCAGAAAAGAGAAGGTTTGAATAAAAGGTGAATCACACCTGTCTCTCTCTCTCTCACCACAGTATAAATACACGGAGTTTCAACGGTCTTCAGCATTAAATGTGCTGCGACGGTAAGGACACCCATTGTCCGGCCAGACCTGCGACGGTGTCGCAGGAAAACGACAAGGGGTGACGATACACTGTACAGAGAGAAGGGGACAAGGGAAGAGAGAGAAACGGCGCATCAGAAGAATGCTGCTAGGGTTGAGAGAGGTAAGAAGAATGAGGCAAATGGAGGGCTCAGATTGAAGCCCTCAAACCGACGGTTCAGATCTATGTTTGATTGATCAGTGGGCTTAAGTAATGTTGGGCCCGATTTCACAAGTTGGGCTTTGAAATAATTAAGTTATTGGCCCAGATCACAACAGATCATTTCTATTGGGCTCAATACTTAACAATTCTCCACCTTAGACCAATAAAAGGATTATTATGAAACACACTTAATGGACTGGGATCATCATTGCCGTAACTTTGAATCTTAAACACTAATCACACAGATTGTAGTAGAAGATTCAAAAAAGTATTTTTTTCCACAAAGGAGGTAATCACCAAGATAAAATAAAATTTAACATCACACAGAAGTTAAACAAAATAACACAAGCTATCACATAGAGAGCATTAACAGACTTGCACACAGCAAGCAGACAAACACATGTCTGTATTAATCATGTATTTGAGACAATGTTCAAGGTTCTCAAAGATGATCTCAATTTTTCCACAGGTAGGCACTTAGTGCCCATGTCTGCAAGGTTGAATTCAGAAGGAATTTTCTCCAGGTCTATCTCACCTTTTTCCACCACTTTCCGGATGAAGTGGTATTTAATCTCAATGTGTTTTGTTCTGTCATGAAAGACAGTGTTCTTGCACAATTGTATACCTGATTGGCTGTCAGAGAAAACTACAACTTTACCTTTCAAGAAGCCAATTTCTGAGAGCAGCCCTTTCAACCAGAGAGATTCTTTTATAGCCTCAGTAGCTGCAATGTATTCTGCCTCAGTGGTGGAAAGGGCTACAATATTTTGAAGTTGAGATTTCCAGCAAATACAAGAACCACACAAAGTAAACACATAAGATGTGGTGGACTTCCTATTATCTATGTTGTTTGCATAATTAGAATCCACATAACCACATAAGACAATTCCTTTTTCACACTTAGAAAATTCAATCCCTGTGTTAACAGACCCTCTTAGATATCTCATTAACCATTTTACAGCCTCCCAATGAGGCATGCCAGGATTAGCCATATATCTACTCAAACAGCTTACAGCATATGCAATGTCAGGTCTAGTACTTACCATTAAATACATGATAGAACCAATTGCATTAGCATAAGGAACAGATTTCATATCACACATTTCAGGTTCAGTCTTTGGAGACTGTTCCTTACTTAGCAAGAAATGAGCAGCTAAAGGCACATACACAGACTTGGCATTTTTCATGGCAAATTTATCTAATATTTTTTCCACATAGGCAGATTGGTTCAGAAACAAAGAACAATCTTTTCTGTTCCTAATTATGTCCATACCCAGAATTCTCTTTGAATCACCAAGAAATTTCATGTCAAAGTTTTCACTTAAGCACTTCTTCACATGATCAATGGCCTTTAAACAGGGGCTAGAAATAAGCATATCATCAACATAGATCAACAGGAACACAGGAGATTGACAATCATCTTTGAAATACAAGCAATGATCAAATTCACTTCTTTTAAATTTCAAAGAAAGCATGCAAGAGTCAATTTTTTTGTTCCACTGCCTAGGAGACTGTTTAAGGCCATAAAGAGATTTCTTTAACAAACATACATAATCAGGTTTAACAGAATCAACAGCCTTCAGGTTGAGACATGAAAATTTGCTTATCAAGATCACCATGCAGAAAAGCAGTTTTAACATCCATTTGCTTAAGTTCCCAATCAAAGTGAGCAACTAGAGCAAGTAAAATTCTGACAGTGGTGAATTTAACAACAGGAGCAAAAAATTCAGTATAGTCAATACCCTCTCTTTGTGTAAAACCTTTAGCTACAAGCCTAGCTTTATATCTAACAGAATCAGATTCATGCTTAATTTTAAAAAGCCATTTACATTCAATCAAAGAGCACTTAGCAGGTTTTGGGACAAGAGTCCAAGTATGATTGACATGCAAGGAGTTAATTTCCTCTTTCATACTAGATAGCCACATAGCAGATTCTGAAGAATTTAAAGCATCTTTGTAGCACTTAGGTTCATTCACATCTAAAGCATCAAACACATTGAATACAAAAGATGCAAGCTGAAAATTATCAAGATGATGAGGTTTCCTAATTTCTCTTCTAGGTCTATCCATAGCAAGCTGATAATCATGCAAATCATCAATATCAGGTAAATCAGACTCAACATTTTGATCAAACACATTTTCAGGCACAGAGGATGAATCATCATCATCAACATTATCAATTTCCTCACTTTCAAGAGGAGTTTTCTCCACCTCAATTGGAGCAGAGGGGGGAACAATAAATGAAGGCACAGGCAAACAAGGATATTCATTCTCATTGAAAACAACATTTCTACTAAGGATTGTTTTAAAACCATGTTCATTCTTTAGCCAACATCTATATCCTTTTACCCCTTCAGGATATCCAATAAAAACACATTTTAAGGACCTAGGTTCTAATTTATCAGTTTTATGGTAGACAAAAGCAGAACAACCAAAAACTCTCAAATTAGACAAATCAGCTGGTTTCCCAGTCCACATAGTTTCAGGCAAATTTCCAGACAAAGGCACAGATGGAGATCTGTTAATCACATAAGCAGCTGTTAAGACAGCTTCACCCCAAAAAACTTTAGGCAAACCAGATGCATGCAACATGGATCTAACCCTATCCAGTAATGTCCTATTCATTCTTTCAGCTATGTCATTCTGTTGAGGGGTATATGCAACAGTCCTATGTCTTCTAATGCCAAATTCAGCACACAAAGAATCAAATTCATGATTACAAAATTCAGTGCCATTATCAGTTCTAAGGGTTATAAGTTTCTTGTTTGTTTGATTTTCAATAAAGGTTTTCCAAGATTTGAACTTATCAAAAACATCAGACTTTTGCACAAGTAAGAAAACAAACACTTTTCTTGAAAAATCATCAACAACAGACAAGAAATATCTGTTTCCACCAGGTGTGGAGACAGGTGCAGGACCCCAGACATCTGCATGAACATATTCCAGGATTTTTGTGCACTTAGAAGTATTAGGGAAAGGGGATTTAGGGAATTTCACTTTAGACTGTTTACCCATAACACAAGAATCACACAAAGGCATATCAACAACAATGTCATCACTCAGATAGTTGTTTTTATGCAAAATTCCTAGTCCTTTACTACTGATGTGGCCTAACCTTCTATGCCAAAGATCAGTCATGTCATGCTGGACAGAGTTAACATGAGAAACAGATAATGCAGATGCAACATACATATTATGCATTCTAACAGCCTAAAAGAAAGTAAACCATCATGCATAATATTCATAACCCCATCACCCCAAGTACCCTTATACCCAAAATCCTCCAAGATAGCACAAGACATCAAATTGCTACTAAGCTTAGGAACATGTCTCACATTTTTCAATTTAAGCACAAAACCAGATTGAAATTTCAGACAAACAGTTCCTATACCTAGCACATGTCTTTTACTACTATCAGCCATGGACACAGAGCCATTTTTTAATTCAACATAAGAAGAGAACATGCTTCTGTGGGGTGTCATATGATTTGAGCAAGCAGAATCCATTAACCAGTACTCATTATCAGTCAAAGATGCAGACACAGAATTCACAAAATCAAGATACTCATCAGTAATCATAAACACATCACCCATGTTTTCAGCAACTTGATTAGCCTGTTCATTATTAGACTTATTATCTTTCTTAGGTTCAGAACACCTATTTGCATAGTGATCAGACTTACCACAGTTGTAACACTTCCTATGTTTGAGCTTATTCTTACTCCCTACTTTACCCTTATCAGACTTTTGAAAATTTTGGTTACTGGAGGAAGAAGCCTTGTTTGAAAACTTGTTTTTAGGCTTGTTTTTCACAAAGTTAACATCACCCAAAGATTTGTTGCTTTTGGTGGTTTTCAAATCAAGTTCCTTACTTTTCAAACCATTTATCACAGTGTCTAGAGTCACTTTGTCTCTGCCATACTTGATTGCAGATTTGACATCACTGTAAGAATCTGGAATAACATTTAGAAGAACAATGGGGGTATATTCATCAATATTTTTATCCCCAGTTAACTTTATATCTTGCACAAGTTTTGTAAAAACATCAAGATTTTCATCTATATCTTTGTGCAAGTCAAGTTTAAATCTAAAAAACTTTTCCAGTAAAAACATTTTTGAGGGTAAAGAGGTTTCAGCATAAAGCTCTTCTAACTTATCCCATAATTCCTTAGCAGTATCAAGCTTTCCTATCTTTCTAATCACAGAGTCAGATAAGTTCAGAATAATCAGGGAATAAGCAAGTTCATCAAGATCATCTTTCATTTCCTTAGTGGTTTTATCATCATAAGTTTGAGTTATGGCCTTAAAACATTTTTGTTGCACTAAAACACCTTTCATTTTCTGTTTCTATATAGCAAAGTCACCCTTGCCATCAAAAGAAGCCACAGGATAAGAATTCATTTTCACACAGAGAAAAGGAAGAAAAAACAAAGGGGCACACAAGCACACAAGCTGCACACAGACAGCAACAGAAAAAGAAAAAAAACACACAAGCTGCACACAGACATCAACAGAAATTAAGAGCCACACAGAGCTGCACACAGACAGCAACAGAAAATTAAAAGCCACACAGAGCTGCACACAGACAGCAACAACGTAAACAGAGGGGAAAAAAACACACAAGATGATCCCAGGGGGCCCAACAGAGAGCCAAGCGTTGCAGAGGGCAACTAAGTAACCAGTCGAAGACTGGGCTTTCTCAGACTACTCCCCTTCCCCAGATTCCTGCGACACTAAGCGGTCCGGACAAGGGAAGTTTGGAGTGGCGAATAGCCTGAGTTGGCCCAGAAGGCACCAAAGTAACCGGTCGTAGGCTGAGCTGTCTCAGACTACCTCCCTTCCCCAGATTCCTGCGACACTAAGCGGTCCGGACAAGGGAAGTTTGGAGTGGCAGATAGCCTGAGTTGGCCCAGATCACAGAGAACAGCGGAAGTAAGTTCTGACCACACAAGGTCAACCACAGGTTTTCCAGGATTTTACCCAGAAGCAGAGTGAGTGAGTCACAGTAGTGAAATCCGTAGCACGAGTCTGCAAAGAACAAGTGTCCAACTGATGCTCTGGTACCACTGTTAGGTACATGTTCTAAACAGAACAACCATGGATCCGAGGAAACACATAAAACAACTGGAAATGAGAATTAAAATCATATTGAATAGGAACGGCTCAGTTCCCTTTTCCAGTGTTCATCCATTTAATCCAGGTCTGATGGTAACACCAACTGAAAACAAGCACCAAGCTACAGCCACTGATCGGAACCCTAGATCTGACCCCAAAACCTCACTCCGAGTTGACTCACCAACACATGCACAGTCAACTCGGTGATAACTCACCCTCTCCACTCAGCACAAACCCAGATTTCTGCACACACAACACCAAAACCCTCACAGAAGAGGATTAAGGCCAGAAAAGAGAAGGTTTGAATAAAAGGTGAATCACACCTGTCTCTCTCTCTCTCACCACAATATAAATACACGGAGTTTCAACGGTCTTCAGCATTAAATGTGCTGCGACGGTAAGGACACCCATTGTCCGGCCAGACCTGCGACGGTGTCGCAGGAAAACGACAAGGGGTGAGGATACACTGTAGAGAGAGAAGGGGACAAGGGAAGAGAGAGAAACGGCGCAGCTGAAGAATGCTGCTAGGGTTGAGAGAGGTAAGAAGAATGAGGCAAATGGAGGGCTCAGATTGAAGCCCTCAAACCGACGGTTCAGATCTATGTTTGATTGATCAGTGGGCTTAAGTAATGTTGGGCCCGATTTCACAAGTGGGGCTTTGAAATAATTAAGTTATTGGCCCAGATCACAACAGATCATTTCTATTGGGCTCAATACTTAACATTGATAACCTATCCCCTCTAGAAAATTGTTCTTGTGAAAACGGGTCACCTATCTTAACCTAGTTCAATAATCTCAAATTCTACCAATTTCTCATGGGTTTAGATGAGTCATATAATATTCTTCGCCCACAAATTATCAATATGGTACCACTTCCAGATATTGATCGTGTGTACTCTAAGAAGAAAGCCATAGGTCCGCTATGCAGCCCCTACGAAACAACAGGACCCCCCATGGGATTTGCTGCCCAGGTTCAACCGCTTTCTCCTGTTACTCAATCCGGCCGCCCATTCTGCACTTTTTGTCAACGCCAAGGCCATTATTGAGCGTTGTTGGAAGCGGCTTGGTATCTCTCCTACAACTAATCGTGGCAGAGGACGTGGAAAGGGGCGTTCCCAATCCTCACGTGGGCAGCAACCTAGCCACGCGTTTGTTGCAGCATCCCAACACTTTGGACCGTCGACCGTTGTCCGGGGTATCTCTTCGGATCAATTGCAGCGCCTCCTTGCTCTAATTGAGCCAAGTCCGACGGCGATAAGTTGTCTGGTAAGCTTATATCCAATGTTTGTTGGCTAATTGATAGTGGGGCATCACATCATATGACGGGTAATATTTCTTTAATGCATGATGTTCGTGATATATTACTCTATCTCCCGTTGAGTTACCCGATGGAAAAAGTACCACGGCTACAAAAGATGGGAATGTTATCTTGCAACCAGGCCTTATACTTAATCATGTGCTCTACGTTCCTAATTTGACGGTTAATTTGGTGTCGGTTAGCAAATTGATTGGTGATGCTAATTGTTTTGTGATATTTTGCAGGGCCGCACAATGAGGAGTCCGATTGGATTGCGTGAGTCACGAGGAGGGGTGTACCAGTACAGACCAGTTGCAGTGGGAACGGCCTTAGTAGCTCGAGCAACAGATTCTTACGACTTGTTGCATTGTCGGTTGGGTCATCCCTATTCCAAGCCTATGTCTTATTTGCAAATTCATGGCAGTAAACTTATTTTTCCAAATCAGCAGTCTTTATGTGATATTTGTTGTCGTGCCAAACAAATTCGTGGTTTCGGGAGCTGGAACGCAAAAATCGAAACTAATGCTTTGCATTTGGATTTAATGCCTGAATCACTTCAAAATATATATATATACCATTTTTCATCAATTTCATTTAAATATGCCCGAATTTCGTACTTCAACTTCAGGTTCCGATATCCAAAAGTAACATGATTTCTAGAAATTTAAAAAATTCAAATCACCGAAATCATAATGAGTTTTCAATTTTTGAATTTTCTGAAATTCGAACGAAAATGAAAATTGAGATCGGAAGTTCAGCAAAATTAAGAACTTCCATCTTTTTATCGACATATGATAAAAAGTACATAATAGCAAGGGCGGACCCAGGGGGTTTTCTTGGGGGGCTGAAATATATGGGTAATTTAAGAAAGGAATTGTTTTTGTGTGTTTAGGACTAAAATGTACAAAATGGAGAGTGAGGGGGGGGGGGGGGGGGGGAAATCCATTAAAAAAAGGGGGGGGAAATTTGCAACCCCCTTTTTTTTTAAGTTCCAACCCCCCTAAACCAGTTTTTTATTTCAAGCCCAAAAAATAAATTTATTTTTTTTCCCCCAGACCAAAATTGGAAAAAATCCCCCTTTCAAAAAAAAAAACCCCAAAAAAAAAAAATTTTTTTTTTAATTTTTTCCAACCCCCAAAATTAAAGGGTAAAAAGTTAAAAAAAACCCAAAAAATTTGAAAAAAGAAAATTGAAAAACCTCCCAATTGCCCCCCCCAAACCCCCGGAAAACC
>NW_012195024.1:681983-794131 GCF_000504015.1 Erythranthe guttata
TCTTTTGGTTGTGTTGAAATCAATTAGCCAATACACAAAAAAAAACATAGATTTGCATTGGATTTTTTTCTTGATTTCTAGATTTCCCTATATCTATATATCCAGATCGATATATATATATATATATATATATATATATATATATATATATATATATATATATATATATTTTTTTTTTTTTTTTTATGATTTATGTTTTTTTTTTGTTTTGAATTTCATTAAGGGTAAATTAGTATTTTTATGTTGGAGGTCTTGAATTAATAAAAAAATGGACTTGCATATATCCGACGCCTTAACTAATACATAAATACCAAAAAAAAAAAAAACAGCTTAAAAAAAAATCTTGGGGGGGCGGGGGCCACCCCAGCCACAAGCATGGATACGCCCCTGCATAATAGTATTAATATTATAAGTGTACTTTAAATAAAAATGGAATTTTTGTAAATAATTTTGAAAATTAAAATTAGATCGAAAATCAAAATTTTATATGTATCCCAGTTTTGTCCAAAAAGGTTAGGAAAAATAAAAAATCAGAATGAAAAATAATTGAATCGAAATAATTCAAAAGTTCAGTCCGATTTTACACTAGATTCTGAATGTTTAAGAAATCAAACTCATTAGCTTGAGTTGAGGACATTCTTACATTCATATTTGTGATAGGTAAATTTGTAGTTTCGACAGATGGAACTCGAAACTCGTGCTTTGCATCTGAATCCCTTTAAAAAATAATACTAATTTTTCATTAACCTGGTTGAGAACTGTTGCAGATTATGGGAAAAAAACTTCAGGATCTAAAAACTAGAGATTATCAAACTTAGAAAATCAAGATTTTGTGTTTTCTCCTAAAAAAAAAAGATTTTTATGTCGAAAAACATCCGTAAAGTAATGCCTTTTTTCTCCGATATGAAAACCTACCCACATGTAACATCTCTTGCATTATATCGTTTATATAAAATGAGTTAACGCTAGATCAACTTGAAAGATTCTAATGGTATATTCGCAATTATTTAAATTATTCATTATTTTTTATCTCTTATTTTTCATCCTCAAATCTGAGTTGCAAATCTGCAAGCAAAAATCTGATTTTTTATCTCTTATTTTTTTATCTCTTATTATAATCATTGGGATTTAGAAACTGATTTTTTTTTTTACTTGCAAAATTATGATGTTTGAAGTAAATAATCGCATGTTTTTAGTTCGTCTTTGTAACAATTAGAGGCAGTGAGTTTGAACTTTTGTGGTTTTGTTTTGATTTTTGGGGGAATGATTGGGAGATCTGTGGCTTTTTGACTTAGGTACTTAATCTAATCCTCTTGCCAATAAAGCTGATTTCGGCTGCAATTTCATTGTAAATTGCTAGCTGCGTTTTATTTGTATTCACTTGAGAATTGAGTATGACTACAATTTGCCGGGGATAAAAATGGTTTCTGGAAAAATACTAAATTGGAAATGGTTCATATTTCCAATTTAGAAAGGATTAGCAATATGAAACTTCTGTTAAAAGTTAGATTTGCTACGAATTTTACTATATAAAATGATATATGACTACAGATGACTACAGTCGTATATGGTCAGGACTTGTAGTACATTGTCGTCATTTGTACTCGACTTTAGTTTGACTATAATTCTTCGACTCAACTAATAATTTGTTTCAATTGGCTAGATTTTTTAATTTGTTTCGTGCTTGATCGAGTTCTTTGATTGTGTGTGTGTGCGCGTGTGTTTTTTAGTTTATTACATAATATTCTAATTTGGAAATTTTTCTGCCATTTGAATGACGTGCGTGTCGTAATTAAATTAAATTTTGTATGCTTGGTGAATCTTTTAGGTCCATTTTTTATGATTTACCCCTTAAAAGTTATGATTTATCATCTTTACTATATGTAGTCATGTATGAGTTATGTGAGGAGAATATGTTGGTGATGTATATGTATAGCAATAGGTGATAGTATGTGTGTGTGTGTGTGTGTGTGTGCAGATTCAAATTTGAAGCAAAATTCGTTGTTTGTTTAACTCTTTTTCTTTTTCGCATGTCTTGGTGTTTGAACTACTATGTAGTAAGTTTTTACGGACTGGACTTTGTGTTTGTCGTTCAAAACAAGCCGTTCTCGTCTTGGAGCTATAATCTACAAACTACCATTATATATGACTATACTCGTATAGTCACGCGTGGTCATATATATATATATATATATATATATATATATATATATATATATATATATATATATATATATATATATATATATATATATATATATATATATCTATACACACTCACTATGTGGTTTTTTTGATGTGTAGTCATGTTGATGATTGTGTTTTTTCAATTTTTTGTTCAGTACTAATTGATGATGATGATTTTCTCTTTGTTGAAGAACATATGCATGTGATTGTGTATTTCAATCTGTATTTGTACAAGTTGATTTATAATATCAATAATTAAATTGTGATTTTTGTTGTTGGTCGATGAAGTTCCTTTTTGTATATAATCAGCGGTCTACATAGTCGGTCGACTATACATAACTATATAATTTTGGGGTGAAAAGAAGGTACATGACTATATATAACTTTGGAGTAAAAAGAAGGTACACGACTATATATAATGTGGTCATCTGTTGTCAATTTATGTACAGGAAATTTTATAGAAAAATATTTTTAAAAATTAAAAAATAAAAAAAAACTAAAATTTAAAAAGTTAAAATAAAAATGAAAAATAAAAAGAAAAAATAATATAAAATAAAAATTTATAATTTTTTATTAAAAAATCTAAAAAAATAGGTAAAAAAATGCTAAATGTAGTTGGCTATTAAAAAAATTAAAACAAAAAATAAAAAATAATAGTTAAATAAAAATTTATAATTTTTAATTAAAAAATCTGAAAAATGATAAATGCAGGTCAAAATTTGCTAAATGCAGTTGGGTATTATGCTGAATACAGTTGGTGAAATGCTGAATGCAGTTGGGTGAAACTTACAAATAAGGGCACAATAGTACTTTTGCCTCTGTAGGGGGTATCTTAAAGGAAGATTTTTTGGGGTGGACCTATCCTTATACATTTTTCATATGAGAGGTGTATATCAAATGGACCATATAATAATTGTATAATTAATGTTTAATAAGTTATTAATTGTCATTTTCACTATTATTAATATTAAAAATCTCTACTAAAAACAAATGCATAAATATTTAATTTTGAAAAATATAAAAAACTACGATTTAATTTTAAAGGAAAGACTGAATTTTGAATTTTTTTAAATTTTGAAAATTTGAAAAATTTCTCAATTATTATTTTCACTTATAAATATCCCTAATCCAATCTTCACAACTTTCATTTTTTTTTTAGTTTATGTCAGGTCTTAATCAATTCTTTTTTTTTTCTAATATTGTTTGATGTTTAAATTAATTTTTTTTTAATTTTGAAATTAAAGTTAATCTCAAGTTTTTTCAACTTTCAATTTAAGATTTTCTTTTTCTTTCTTGTAATTATTTGGGAAAAAAAAATTGGAAAACCGATTTGGACCCGAAGCTGACCCGGACCTGGAACCGCCTCCCCACGGGTTGGTTCGGGTCCCTAAAAGTCGGACTCGGACCCGACGCTCCCCGTGGCCGTGTCTAACTGGTATGGGACGGTATATTAATTCGATATATAAGTGCCTGACCAACTATCTTTATTATTCTAGGTTGAGGGGCTATAAATAAAGGAAAAAATAATTTATATGACAAAATTACCCTCAATCATTTACACCCAATTCTTAATTGTAAACCCAACTTAATCAATTTTGACAACAAAAGTCCAATTTTGACTTTTTTTTTTCAGAAGTTATTTTTTTGCCGCCGGTTTCCGGTGTTGACTTTTCGATTTTTTTTTTTTTTTTTTTTTTTTTTTTTTCTGGTTTGTTTTTTCCGCCTCCAGTTTCTGGTGTTGACCGCCGCTCTCTGGCGTTAACTTTTTTGATTTGGTTTTTTTTTCTTTTTCTGGTCTGTTTTGTCCGCCACCGATCTCCGGCGTTGACTTTTTAGTGGTTTTTTTTTTACTCCCGCAACTAAACGTCGACTGTAATTGTGCTGTTATTAGCGGTAATTATACTGTCACTGACAGTAAATTAACGTAATTATACTGTCACTGACAGTACATTATCGTAATTATATTGCCGTTGACAGTACATTTATGTAATTGTACTGCTGTTGACAGTACAATTAGAGTCAACGACAATATTATTTTTTTTTGTTATTTATTTTTTAAATTTTGTCTGATTTGTTTACAAGTCAACGTAATTATATTATTGTCGTTGACATTAAAATAACTGTAAACACAATAATATTAATGTCAACAACATTAATATTATTATATTTTTGGGGTTTTTGTTTTATTTAAGTTATTGATGGAGTAACGTAATAATATTACTGTCTACAATTGTAATATTACTGAAAACACTAGAATATTACTGTGGTTGACACTTGACGCTAGGTAATATTACAGTTGTTACAATAATATTAATTCTTTTAGCTTTTTACTATGTTTACTTTTGTTGAACGGTCAACATATTAATATTACTGTATTACACAATAATAATGATTTTTGTTGTGTTAATATTACTGTGCTACATATTAATATATATAACAATATTATTGTGTTAAACTATAGTATAATTAATTTTACTGTGTTTAATTGTAGTATAATAAGCCAACACATGCTCCAGAACTGTGTAAAAAACAAAATGCCCAAAGCTATAATTATTACAAAATTCTAGATTTACCCCAATTTTAACAAAAATATGCACATTAACCCTACTTCACCCAACTTTGACTACCACTACCAGCTCCGGTTGTGCCACCACCACGCCGCCGAGCATTGAAATCCGGTGGCTTAATTTTTTTTTTTTGATTTTTTTTTCTGTAGCTTTTTTGTCGTGACTTTATTTTTTTTCCTACCTCATTGCGACTTTTTTTTTTGTGAAGCTTTTTTCCTAGTTTTTTTTTTCGCAACCGCCATAATCCTGTTAACAGAAATTTTTTCGAGTTTGCAAAAATAAATGAAAAGAGAATAGAAAAATGGGAACAAATAATTATTACTATTGTAGCACCCCCCTCGGGTCGGGCGATAAATCGAACCGGTTTATCGGAAAACATTGTTTAAATAGCGGAAGCAAAAGGGATCTCTTTGAAATTTTTAAAACTTTCGAGTAGGACCAAAAATGTAATTTATAAAAATCTCTTTTTGGGTCATTTGAAAGCCTTTGGAATCCTTGAGAATTTCGAAAACTTCTTTGGGTGATTTTGGTCGTTTAAATTTTTCGTTTTGAAAATAACTTGGGAAAGGGAGATTATTATTCGAGTGCTACGTTTATCTAACTATAGGTTCTAATTTGGGTTCGAGAAGAAATCAGACTTTTAAGATATTTGGTGAATAGGGATTTTCGGGTAAAAATGCAATTATCCAAAATAAGCGGACCAACTATATTATTATCAAAATAAGGTCCGTACTAAGATAAGAGTTTAATTTTCCTAACGAGGAAATATTAGAGTTTTAGAGAAGCGGAAATACGGAAATCGTTTATAAGTTACATCACCAAAATAAAATAAGCATAGTTCATAGACCCCTCGTACGATCCTCCCAAAAGCTTCGGCCAAGACTCCGATCCACTACTCGGCCCATTCCGATGCGGGATTTCTACTATTACCTGCAATCAAAGAAGTATCTATATGAGCTATTAAGCCCAGTAAGAAATCCGAATGGATAACGAGGTTTTAAAATATGGTTTTACGTACTTATATTAGTATATACACATAAGCATCACACCTTACCATTCGTCGGCAACCGAACTCACACACATAAACACGAAATTTCATGCAAATACTGAAAATTACCAAATTACCCTTTTCGTGCAAATGCATGAATGAAAACATTTTCTGTTGTTCGGATCCGTGAAAAAATAATTTCTTTACTTGGATGATAAGCATATTATTCTGAGCCCGTTCTTTTGGTGGAATCAAACCACCCCTTTATCTATAGTAACTATGGTTGGAATACCGGCCCCCCTATCCCGACTTATCCAACCCCAAGCATTCCATTAACCTTTCCTTTCGTAAAATGAAATCTCTTTTTATGCAAGACCATGAGACGAATGAGACTCTAAAAATGACACTTTACGACATCACAATTATCAATCAACGAGCATCCATTTATCCACATAATACACATATACACACGGAAATCACACATATATACAACCACTTAGATATAGCACATAATTCACATAATTATTATAGCATCATATTATATATATATAAATCACACACACACAGCAGCACACACACACGGCACACATACACATAACATGCAGCCTCAAAACACACTTTAATTAGCATTAAATTAGCAAACCATGCTCTTAAAGCACCAACATTTCTATTTTTTCATTTATGGGATTTCTCCCCCTTTTATTCATTTAATGAATTAAAATTCTTACAGCCCCTTAACATAGTTCAGCTGCAGATTTTTAACCATCAATTCACCTTCCCACAATTAATAATGATTAGAACACAAAAGTTCCATTTATGACACATGCACAAGCAATATTTCGAAATAATAGCATATAGCATCTAAAAATTCTCAAATTTAATTATATACTACCTAACTGACTAAATGAACATATGCAAAACGAATTTTGCAGTTTCCTCAAAAATCGGATTTATAAAAATCAAA
Source organism: Erythranthe guttata (assembly GCF_000504015.1). Next base: position 688,690 of record NW_012195024.1, read on the forward strand.
ATACTCGGCAAGTAGTGTTGAAGCCAAAAATGATTTTCCCAACAATTATTAATTCAAATCTAAGGCCAACTAGCAAATAATCAAATTCCACTTACTCCTACTGAGATTTTAAAGATGGAAACATTTTTCATGTCGAAATTTTAAGAAATTGCAGATTAGTCCTAAGGATTCATAGATCTACACATGCAACCCCAAAAATCTTGAAAACTCATTTTCTTTTTCCAAAATTCCCAAAAAATCGAAATATTAAACCTTTAAACACAAAATACTTAGATTCACAAATTTTAACATGGATTTAGACATGCAAGAACACAAATATCAAGATTAGCACAAAATTTTGGATTTTACACAAAAAGCCCTAATTTTTCGAAAAGTGAAGAAATCTTTTAGGTAGTTTCAAAAATTCTTTCCCATACTATGATACCCTTCGATTGCAGCAAGAAATTCGAGATTTCTTACCTATCAAAGAGTGTTGGCCGAAGAAAGAAAAAACCTTCAAAAGAAAAGAGGGTTTTTAGAGAAAGAAAGAAAAGGAGGATGAAGAAGATGAAGAACACAAAGATACAATGTTACCTCCTTCAAGAAGTGGCTCCAAGATTGAACCAAGCTAGTTGAATGGAGAAGGTAAGAGCTTCGATATCAAGTTGGGAGGAGTTTAAATCTCCCGTAAGAGGGCAAGTGTTTTTGATGGTGTTCTTAGCATATTCAAGGGTGAAGCTTATATAGGGGATTTGCATTTTGATTTCTCTATTTTTTCTTTGAAGAAATTTTGAGGTGTTGGCCGATGGAGGTGGTGGTGCTTCGGTGGTGGTGGTGGAGAGAAGACAAGTGGGAGTGTAGGTGTAAGATGATGAAGGTAGATGGGTGTCTCTTGGGATGACTTAGCATGCTTGAGTGTAGGACTAGTGTAAATCATCACTCTTTGCCAAGTGTACAAGCACGCATCTTTTCTAATTTTATTTACTAATTAATAAATTCACTAATTAACTCTGACACACACACACACATCCGAAAACACACACAAATATATTATTAATACATATACCTATAGTCTAGAGTAACATAGTTTATATAGCATATGCATATAGGTATGCATACATGTACGTATATATGCATGTATTATGCATGTAATTATCAAATAAATAATTTACTTATACACATAAGTCACATAGTTTAATCTAGCACACAATTATCAATGATTAATCTACTTAAGCACATGGTTACCGAAATAAAATTGGCACATAATTATTCAATGAATTCCTAGCACATAAGGCATATAATCAAATTGGCATATAGGGATTATTAGTCTAGGCAAATAAGGCACTTAGAGAAATTAAGTTAGTAAGGTAAATAAATTCCTTATGATTTCTACGTGAGAATTTTCGGGTTATGGAATTTTGGTTAGGGATTAGGGTTTTGAAAATGTGGGGTGTTACAACTGTAGATTTATATGCCTATAGAAATCAATTGACCTAAGTTGTAACAGTTAAGTTGTGGAAATAGTATTCAATTACAACTATAATTCTTGTGTTAACACAGTTATAAACTACTTAAAGCAAATAAATGAACACAAGGAATTAATGTGGTTCAGACACAAATGTGCCATACATCCACGTGGACCTGCAAACACGATTTCACTAGTTCAGATTTACAGTGTACATTAATAGGACTTATTAAAAATAATAAAGACTCCATCTTTAATTTTTACGCCGTTCTTGTACACAACTCGAACTCCGTGTCTCTCTCTACAGCAGCTCCACTCCGCGTGCCTTGAACTTTCTTCAAGCCTGAACTCCCTTCAGAAAACGCTGCTGATCTCCCTTGATATCTATACAGCAAATCTGTATATGTTGGCACAGTGCAACGATGACACAGTCCTGCTCCGCAGAACGCCTTGGCAAAGCTTCGATGCTATGAAGTGGTTTTTCTCCAAAATAATGCCCACGGTTCTTGTATGTCTTGGAGGCTTATATAGTCACGAAAATAAGCCCTAAGACCTAACTTGAACCCCCAGAAATCTATTTAACTAGGTAATAGAATCCTAGTTGATTTCTACTTGTATTCTAGATAAGTACAAAAGATACCTAACTAAAATAAAATACATGGAAATAAATCTAAGTCCTAATAGAAGTATTATAAGAATAGGACTCTAATAAATTCCAAAATAAATATGGAAAACAAATCTTTGCCAATCTTATAATTCAAAAACTCGGCGGATTTCCTCGATCTTCAATAGCCGGAAATATGGCGCCAACAATTATTAAACAAACGAAAATGGATTACAATCTCCGGTAATTCCCTTGATTCTTATATCCTATTCTAAAATTGATTCAAGGGCTTAGAAGCTTTTTTTCAACCGCATAAATATGAACACCTCAAATTCAAATATGTAATGAATTCGAGCCGGAGGCTCGAGACTTGAGCATGAGAGCTCGTTGGTGAGTTTGTCTTTTATGCATAGAATGCCTTCTTTTATATGCACAAACTAGGGTTTCTTGGCACAAGTTAGGGTTTCTTGATTTGCAGCATGGGCCGGATATATTAAAGCTCAAATATATCATGAACTTTAATTTGAGATCTAATTAATAACCGATTTATTTTGATTATTAATTAGTAATTTATCTCTTTCTACAAATACATAGTAAAATTTCTGTTACAAAATGTGAAAACCAATAATATTACTGTGGAAAACAGTAAAATTAACTATATTGATGTCTAAGATGATTATATCACTGCGAAAATAGTAAAATTAAATATATTGATGTCTAGGACCGGCAATTGAGCCGGGCCTACCCGAAGCCCGATAGCTCAGCCCGATTTTATTTGAGCCGATATATATATATATATATATATATATATATATATATATATATATATATATATATATATATATATATATATATATATATATATACACATATATATATTTCATGAATCAAGATTGTCGGAAAGAGATAGGAGGACATTTAGAATTGCTTTTAGTTATTTTATTTTATATTTTTATATTTTGGACTCCGGTGCATTTTTTCATATAATTAATTAAGGATTAAATATTTGCAAAAATAACCTTCATTTGTTTTAATGAACAGTAAACTATGGTGTTTTTTTTAATTTTTTTTTTTTTTTTTTTTTTTTTTGTTTTTTATGTTATTTTGATTCTCTATGAATATTCTAGATTTTTCTCTTAGACTGCGAAGTTTTTTTCTTTTTTTCACACATCCGACAACAAAGTTGTAAAATATGTAATTTATTTATTGCCGGATATAAGCCCGATATAAGTCCGATATAAACCCGAAACCCGAAAAAATACGTGAGCCGAGTTTGAGCCTATAGGCATGAGGCCTGATGGTATTTGAGCTTGAGCCTATAATAATGAGGCCCGATGGTATATGAGCTGGAGCCGACCCAGACTCGATTCACACGACCTGATTGCCAGCCCTATTGATGTCTAACGTACTATATTAATGTTTCTGACAGTGTAACACTGCACATTAATATTGTTGAATATGCTAGTGTACTACAATAATATTCACTATTTTACTGGCTATTGCATAAATATTACTATTTTACGTTTTTTGACAATAATATTAACTATATTACTGTATCCGACAATGATTTTAATTTTTTCTGATAGTATAACACAGTAATATTGATGCACTTGACAGTGTCATACAGTAATATAATTCTCTCTGACAGTAATATTAACTATTTTACTGCCTACCACAGTAATATTACTATTTTACCGTTTATGACAGTAATATTACATGATCATTAAGTCATTAATTACAAACACTTCAATATGAGCTCCATCTTATGGTATAAAACTTTTGATATTATTTCACGATCATTAATTACAACATATTAATTGCCATATATGGGTGCATACAATATTGTGCACATTTCGATATGCCGTTCTCACCAAACATCCCTGTATACTAACAAAAAAATGCTCTTAGAATTGCAGGTACATTATTGTTAGTCAATTACTTTTTCAATATATTTAATTATAAATTTACGTAATGTTATGAAAAAAATCGTACATCAAGTTTACCTAATGTTCATAATTTATATGCTTTACAAAAAATATTTTTTATTCCGAACCGAAACCAAAACCGTAAACTCTAAAATCGGACCCGAAACCGAACCGAAATGTATAAAAGCATAATGAATAAAAGAAGCCCTACGATACAACATCGATCTAAATGTATTTCTGAAAGGGAGATGTATTTTATTAACATTTTGTCGTTAACACATCCACAACCCCTGTAAAAAATATGCATATTTTATGCTTTGATTATAATTTTGATGGCCAAACTACATTATTGTATCTGATAGCAATTTACTGTTTCTGACAGTGTAACACAGTAATATAGTTGTACCTGACAGACAGTGTAATACAGTAATATTATTGTCTATGACATTGATATTCATTATTTTACTGTTTACTGCAACGATATTACTATTTTACTGCTTTTCACAATGATATTGACTATATTACCGTGTCAACACACAGTCAACGATGGTCAAAACCAAAGTCTAGGAAAAATAACAAAATAAAAAAGTCAACGTACACCGGAAAAAAAAACTGTGTTGACTATATATGCTTTCAAATTAATTAATTGACATGAGTCTAGCATTCTAATACTATTTGAAATATTGAGCTTATCTTGATACTTACACATAAAGTCATCTCAATCATAGTACGTAAGTTTGTTGAGAATACAAAGTTTTTTTTTTTTTTTTTTTTTTTTTTTTTGAGTAAAGAGAATATAAAGTTAATTGTTCACGATTTAGATGATATTGAACTGTCCATCGTCAAAGATTGTAGCATAATTGTTAGATGAATTGTCTTGATTACAATAAACAGATTTACAATTACTTTGTTAGTTTATTGTTTTCACTTATTGTGCTACTGCGTTTGGTATGTGTTGAACGGAACAAAGTGAAATAATTGTTTCATTATTATTCTATATAAAACTATATTGTTTCTTGTAATCGGCAAATTACTTGCTCTCTTATTCCTAGATATTTAAGTTACACATTTCTAGTGCGCTCTACTATGATGTCACAATGTGTGAGATTCTATATTGAGTTAAGTGAACCCGGTGCACTAGATGGAGACATTAATTATTTGGTGAAAAATATTTATTGAAATGAATTCACACCTCTAAAACATGGGATTGATGAATAATTATTGTGTGACTTATGAGTTGTGTTTATGCCTACAATTCGGCTAAGTTGATTTTGTATCCGGCATACTCAAATAAGTCAAGTGAGTAACGTTCAAAAAAAATATATCATTTAATTTATTTAGCAGTAAATAAATTATTTGGTGATTTTAGATCATTTTAATGTCGGGAGATACGTTGAATTAAATAAACTAATTGAATACAATTACTATAATGCCCGTCTAGCTCAGTTGGTAGAGCGCAAGGCTCTTAACCTTGTGGTCGTGGGTTCGAGCCCCACGGTGGGCGTTATTATTAATCAAATTTTATCATGTATATTTTTTATACACCATTTCATGGCGAAGTAATGTGACTTCATCCTATACAACAAATAAGAGTAGTATTGCTTCCATTAGTCGGAAAATGTAGGTGTAGTTAAATAAACGAAAACGTACCATTAGTCGGCATTCGTTGTCTCCAGTCCAATGATTATATATATATATATATATATTTTTTCTGAGGTTCCCGTATCTTCACCATCACATATAAGTGTAATCTGATCACGCATAATCTTTCCACCATAAAGTTTGTCAAATTGGACATAGCTGAGGTAGTTTCTCTCGGAAAAGTTATCGGTATAAGCCGCCAAGTCCTCATTAACGCGAGTGTTAAAAATTTTCGGGGTCCCACTTGTAGCAAATACTCAGTAAGTGATAAATGAAAGTATTATAATAATTATAGAAAGCTACATTGGAAATTTGAGTTTTTAGTGTTGGGTTTTTTTAATAAATAAATATTTTGTTAATTTTATGACCTCATTTACAGCAATTTTTTAAACCTCCGAAGACTTTATTTTGTCTCATAAAATCTTTATATTTGATTTAATTCTATATTAAATATAGCTTTTATGATGATCATATTTTATACTGTTATTATGTGACTCATATCCACGTGTACATAAGTAGATATTTTATCTGGGTGAGCAGTTAAAGTAAAACCAAGGGATGAGCTGGAAAGTGTAAGAAGCTGTTACACTAGAAGACAGAACCCGTGAGGACCACTCTGACAGTGGTGGACACCTGTCGAGCTCTCAGTGGTTTGCTTGGGGACCAAGTTTGCTTTTTGCTAGGGTTTGTTGCATATATAAAGCACTTGGTGAAGAGGCTTGGAGGCTAAGGCTAATCAAGAGGATAAGGCTTGTAGGGCTGGAAACTCAAGAACAAAAAGAATAAGCTAGAAGGAAATCAAGAAGGAAATCTTCACAAATTCAGTGAGATTTGGGGTTGGGAAACAAAAGAGAAACAGTGAGGTATACACAGGGGAGTGTCAATACAACTTAGGTGAAATAGCTGTTGAGAGCTTGAGTGTTTTCACTATCTTGTAATATGTAACCTTCTTGTTATAGTGGATTTTTTGTTCTCTCTGCACAGTGGATGTAGGCCTGTGGTGATACAGGTCGAACCACTTTAAATATCGTGTTCTTTATCTGTTTTATTGCTTTCAGTGTTAGATCTGTGGTAACTATAGTTATATTATCTGCATCGGTGACAACCGTCGGTTGAGTCAACACATTGATATCTGTGTGTTCTTCTTGGTTTTGTTCTAATTGTGTGTGTCTTGTTATTGTCTGTGGACCATTATTCACAACAATTGGCGCCGTCTGTGGGAAGAAGCCACACACAGTATGGGATCTACCAAGTTTGAGGTGGAGAAGTTCTCGGGATCTAGTGATTTTGGTCTTTGGAGGGTGAAGATGAGAGCCATGTTGGTGCAGCAGGGGTTGATAGATGCTTTGAAGGGTGCCAAAGAGCTTTCGGATTCCTTGTCAGAAAAGGAGAAGAATGACTTGATGGATAGAGCTCACAGCTCGATCATCTTGAGCCTTGGTGATAAGGCTCTGAGGGAAGTAGCTAGAGAGACCACTGCACAAGGCGTTTGGTTGAAGTTGGAACAACTGTATATCACCAAATCTCTCACAAACAGACTCTACTTGAAACATAGACTGTATTCCTTCAAGATGAGTGATGAGAAGCCTCTGTCAGAACAGATAGATGAGTTCAACAAAATTCTGGATGACCTTGAGAATATTGAGGTGAAGCTTGAGGATGAAGATAAAGCTCTGATGCTACTCAATGCTATTCCAAAGTCTTATGAGCATTTCAAGGATGCACTAGTGTATGGGAGGGAACAAACCATATCACTGGAAGAGGTGCAATCTGCAATCAAGGCCAAAGAATTGCAGAAGAAACTTGAAGGGAAAGCTCATGAATCTGGAGATGGACTCATTGTCAGGGGCAGATCTGAGAAGAGAGACTTCAAGGACAAGAAACCGAAGAATACATCTAAGTCAGTAAAGGGCAAGAAGACTCCGGTAGAAAGGGGTGAATGGAAGTGTTATAGGTGCAAGAAACCTGGCCACTTCAAGAAGGATTGCCCGGAGAAGAAAACACAAGATCAGAGGCAGAACAATGGAGAAGCTGGTATTATAGCTGAGAAATTTGAATCCTATGATGTCCTTGTTGTCACTGATGGTGATGTTAAGAAGGATTGGATATTGGATTCAGGATGTTCTTTTCACATGACATCAAATAAGGACTGGTTTGAAACTCTCGAGTTAAATGAGAGGGGTACAGTGGTATTGGGGAATAATGATGCTTGCTATGTGAAAGGGATTGGTTCAGTAAGAATCAAGATGTTTGATGGAATTGAGAGGGTCTTACCGGATGTGAGATTTGTTCATCAGGTTAAGAGGAACTTGATATCTCTTGGAGTCTTAGACAAGAGTGGCCACACATTCAGTGGGGGCAATGGCATTCTGAAGGTGTCTAAGGGGTCTATGGTTGTGATGAAGTCATACAGAAACAATGGAATCTACCATTTGTTTGGACAAACAGTTATTGGTAGTGTTTCTAGTATTGAAAACCACAAGAATGATAAGACTAAGCTCTGGCATTTGAGACTTGGTCATATCAGTGTTAGAGGTCTACATGAATTGTCTAAACAACGGTTGTTGGTAGAGGACAAGGTAGATAAGCTGGAGTTCTGTGAGTTATGTGTTCTTGGAAAGGCTAAGAGGATCAGTTTTGGTACTGGATCACACACTTCAAAAGGGCCTTTGGATTATGTTCACAGTGACTTGTGGGGACCAGCTAGGACAGACACTCTTGGTGGTGGCAAGTATTTCCTTTAAATCATAGATGATTACTCAAGGAGGCTGTGGACATTTGTTCTGAAATCGAAGGATGAAGCATTTCAGAGGTTTAGGGATTGGCTAGTGCAAGTGAAGAATCAATCAGGAAACAAACTGAAGCATGTGAGGACAGATAATGGCTTGGAATTTGTTTTTGGTGAATTCAATGATTTCTGCAAAGCTAGAGGCATCACAAGGCACATGACAGTAGCTCACACTCCTCAGCAAAATGGAGTGGTTGAGAGAATGAATAGAACTATTCTGGAGAGAGTAAGGTGCATGCTTATTGGTGCTGGTTTGCCAAAGAAGTTCTGGGGAGAAGCTATGGCAACAGCAACATATCTCATCAACAGAAGACCCTCCACAGCAATTGAGTTCAAAACTCCATATGAGAAATGGTAAGCTAAACCTCCTAATTTCAGTAATTTGAAGGTCTTTGGTTGTTTAGCCTATGCCTATGTTAAAGGTGATAAACTAGAACCAAGAGCCCTCAAATGTGCCTTCATTGGTTATCCAACCGGGGTTAAGGGGTTTAAGTTATGGTGTCTGGAACCTGGTCAAGGGATGTGTATTGTGAGTAGGGATGTAGTTGTTGGGTGCTAAATACCTAACACGCAAGTGCACGTATCGCAAACAAGTAGTAAAAGTGAACTCGTGAGAGTCGGATGTCGATCCCACAGGGAATACTCAAATTATCTAATCCTAAGTACCAAATTCTCACAATTATGATTATTATACAGCCTACGCAAAGTTGTCAAATTTAATAAACTAAATAATTAAACTAATTATGAAAGCAAATAAACACGAGAAAATATCAATAAAAAAGGACCTAGGATTTTATCTTCCCCCTATGCAAGAATTGCTCACCCAAAACCCCTCAATTATGAAATATATGATTCATGATTATTAACCCGAGACACTAATTTACTCATAACCCGCTGTCGCGTGTATTATGAGTCTATTATTCATAAATGGTTCACTATATGTCTATGAAAACAAATTATGAATAAAGCATTAACTAACAAGTCTCGTAAATGACTACCTAAGGTGATATATGTATGTCTACGTCACCACATGCAATTGACACACTCATCCGGTGAAAACTACTCGAAGGTTCTTATACTTACCGTCTAATTACTAAAATAGTTATGTCGAGTCAATCCCAATAATCATAACAAGTAGAAGAAGTAATCATAAAATCATAATTGCATAATCTCAAGAAAACGGGTTCACCATCCCCACATAGGGTTCAAATAAAATCCTAGATTAAAAACTTAGATACTCATAATTCTTATGATAAGCAAAATAGAATAAATAAAATAAATTAGAAAAACTATGCTTGAGTCTTCGTTGATCTTCGTTCTTCGTGTTTTGTGGTGTAAAATTTCGTGCTTATGGTGTAGAGACTTGTTGCTTTTATAGGCTTTTCTTGATAAGGAAGTAGTGGAAACCTAATAGGAATCAATTTCCGCCACTTTCCCCCATCATGATTTGTTCGTCGATTTGTGCCAGGTTAGAGTCCGAATTTTGGACTGTTGTGTAAATAAGAATTGTAGCCCTTGAAATTAGATTTCCAATGCCGTCAAAATCACCTAATTCGGAGTTCGTATGAGAGAGATATACTCGAAATGGTGGACACTGCCAAAGCTGTAGCGAGATTCCTTCTTCCAATTTGATTTGTTTCCTTATTTGCAACTTTTTCATTTCTTTTTGATCTGTTTTCCTTCACGGACACCTAATCCTCGTTTTTCACCTATAAAACACAAAATCAATTAAAGTACAAATATAATTAAATCTAAACAAAAGATCCACGCAAAGTAAACGTATTGAGTGTAATATCTACACTCAACACACCCCCAAACTTGAACTTTTGCTTGTTCTCAAGCAAAATCTAAGCGTAAGCAAAAAACTCAACTACCGCATCTCATCACATAGATTAATGACCAACTTCACGTTTTTAGAACTTGTAATTATAATGAAAATTCTTAGGCATTCGCAAGCTTAAAATTCAAAAGCACTTAGTCACTTACCATAGCCAAAAACCACAAATCATGCAATTGCTTCAAGCATCCAATATTTGTAAATTAAATATAGAAAAAAGTTATGTTTACATGTATATGTTTGACTCCAAATACTCACCAAAATATTCTACTCTACTAATATCGAACATTAAGCTATTGGGATCATTGGGGCTTTTTGGCTTTCAATTGTTAGGCTATTTGGTTCGAGGAAGGAAATATGGGTATATGTGGCTATTCTTCTTGAATTGAGGTGATTACGCCAAAATTTGAAAGATAGGCATTTGAAACAATGAATTCACCTCTAAGGATTTTAATAAACTCGATTCTTAATAGTTCAAAAGTCTCCACTTTTGCTCTTAAGACAATGGATCGAGCTTTCAAAACAATTCCACAACTAGTCCTTACTTCTCCCTTCTAGTCTCTTCTTCTTCTTTTTCTCTTTTTTTTTTATTATTTTTTTTATATATATATAGAAGCATATATATTTGTCTTTTTTTTTTTCGAAGAAGAAGGACCTTATAAAATTTTTCGACCGAACTCCAAGGGTTAATTTTTCAAAAATCTCCACTTTTCTACCTTAAACACTTTGGCTAAAAGAAAGAACACATTTTCTCCGAGGCTCAAATCAAGGTTCTAATGATAATTTCGATAAAAAGGTCGGCTTGAAAGGTTCAAACGGTTCAAAGAAGGCCCAAATCATATCCCAAATCACTCACTACTCAATACTTCGTATTATAAATTTCCTAAGGTGAGGTCTAAAACCGAACATAGCATGATCTAACACAAATTAACTCCAAATTTAAAATACAAAACATTCAACCAAAGCAATGCACAAAGTGTGATTCCTAGCAATAATTCGTTTCTAAGTTCCGTTGAATCGAAAGCTAAACAAACATCTAATCCTTATCACACAAAACAAGCAATCTCATCATCAAACATTGATCATCTCTCATCATTATAACTCATCGATGCATTCGATTCAAGCAATTATTTTTCTTTTTTTAATTTTTTTTTATTCTGAAAAAAACGATAAAAGCAATAAAAATAAATAAAACCTAATGCACGCAAACTAAAACAAATAAGCCCAAAAAAAACATGTTTTTTCACCCCCAAACTTAAAATTTTCGTTGCCCTCAACGAAATTAGCGCAAAGTTTAAGGATAGAAAACACCTGATTTAGTCGGAATCGTTGTCTTCGGGGTGTGAGAATTTGTGGAAAGAAATCTGATTTTCCTCTTGCGAAGATGCCCTCTATGTCTCTCGGATGACCGTCTCGATCGCAATTCCGACCTTAAAAATAAGAAATCAAATAAATTAATTAGAATGCATGCCTATGAAAATAAAAATAAAACATAAAATTAAAGAAAAATATGAAAAACAGTAAAGCTCGGGTTGCCTCCCGAGAAGCGCTAAATTTTAAGTCTTCAGCCAGACTTTGCTTCTTGAAATTGTTATGTCTAATCCAAAGCCTTGTAGATTGCGCATCCATCCATGAGCTCTATCACTTCAATTGAAACCAAGGCATGGATAGCACTGCAATATGTCACGGTCCACCTTAGCTTGTAGTCTTTTTTGGTTGTAATCAATCGGTACGAAGCCAAGATGGGATATTCATCACTCGCTCCCTCAAATCGGTATACAAAAATCTCCAGTCTGCGTATAACCTCCACCTCAAAAATATTAGTCTTCTCATGAACCACTATTGATGCCTTCAAATCCACATTTAGATCAACGACAGAGTCCACAACTAGAATATCTTCAATCATTACATCCATCTCCTTCTTCTCTTGTTCTGAGGCATCTTCGTGGTTTAGCTCGATTGCCTTCTCAGATTCATCATGCTCAAGTGTCTTCGTAATTTCTATTTCTCTCACATCGACACTATTTTTCGGACATAGAAGATTTTTCTCACCGCAAGCTTCACCCGAATTTTCTTTGATATAACCATTGCCGATTTCGTCTGGAATATTTTCAAGAGATTCAAATTTTAATTTGAGCGTCATCTCTTCTAGTTGCATCTCCATGTTTCGAAATGATGCTTGAGTGGACTTCATGAATTCGGCAATAAGGGATACCAAATTAACTTGTTCATCAGTGGTGTGCTGCTGCTGCATTGGATAATAATTTTGAAAATCATCAAATTGTGGCTCTTTATGTTGAAACTCGTTCAGATCTTGGTCTTGAAAGCTTTTCTCGTATGTGTTGTTGGTGTAAGTGTTCCAATAATCTCCGTTGGTAATTTCGTCGAAATTCATCGTTGTTGGTGATCCCCAACATTGATCGGAATAATGATTGTCACCACATGCTGAACAAAACGGAGGCATATCATAGGTTTTTTGGAGGTATTCATCAGATGGAAGCCATTCATATCCCGTTTGAGGTGCCCGGACATCGTAACCAGACATGAAACAAAAACAGCAAAAAATAAAAATTAAAATAAAAAATAAAAATAAAAATTAAATGGCTGAAGTAAGAAAAATTGCTCAAATTTGATATTAGAATAAATAGATAATTTAGCCGTATTCCCCGGCAACGGCGCCAAAAACTTGTTGGGTGCTAAATACCTAACACGCAAGTGCACGTATCGCAACCAAGTAGTAAAAGTGGACTCGTGAGAGTCGGATGTCGATCCCACATGGAATACTCAAATTATCTAATCGTAAGTACCAAATTCTAACAATTATGATTTTTATCCAACCTACGCAAAGTTGTCAAATTTAATCAACTCAATAATTAAACTAAATATGTAAGCAAATAAACAGGAGAAAATATCAATAAAAACGGACCTAGGATTTTATCTTCCCCCTATGCAAGAATTGCTCACCCAAAACCCCTCAATTATGAAATATATGATTCATGATTATTAACCCGAGACACTAATTTACTCATAACCCGCTGTCGCGTGTATTATGAGTCTATTATTCATAAATGGTTCACTATATGTCTATGCAAACAAATTATGAATAAAGCATTAACTAACAAGTCTCGTAAATGACTACCTAAGGTGATATATGTATGTCTACGTCACCACATGCAATTGACACACTCATCCGGTGAAAACTACTCGAAGGTTCTTATACTTACCGTCTAATTATCAAAATAGTTATGTCGAGTCAATCCCAATAATCACAGATAAAGCACATAAATTGATCAAGTTCATGCTCTAACAATCATAACAAGTAGAAGAAGTAACCATAAAATCATAATTGCATAATCTCAAGAAAACGGGTTCAACATCCCCACATAGGGTTCAAATAAAATCCTAGATTAAAAACTTAGATACTCGTAATTCTTATGATAAGCAAAATAGAATAAATAAAATAAATTAGAAAAACTATGCTTGAGTCTTCGTTGATCTTCGTTTTTCGTGTTTTGTAGTGTAAAATTTCGTGCTTATGGTGTAGAGACTTGTTGCTTTTATAGGCTTTTCTTGATAAGGAAGTAGTGGAAACCTAATAGGAATTAATTTCCGCCACTTTCCCCCATCATGATTTGTTCGTCGATTAGTGCCAGGTTAGAGTCCGAATTTTGGACTGTTGTGCAAATAAGAATTGTAGCCCTTGAAATGAGCTTTCGAATGCCATCAAAATCACCTAATTCGGAGTTCGTATGAGAGAGATATGATCGAAATGGTGGACACTGTCAAAGGCAAAGATGCGGCGAGATTCCTTCTTCCAATTTGATTTGTTTCCTTATTTGCAACTTTTTCCTTTCTTTTTGATCTTTTTTCCTTCACGGACACCTAATCCTCGTTTTTCACCTATAAAACACAAAATCAATTAATTAAAGCACAAATATAATTAAATCTAAATAAAAGATCCACGCAAAGTAAACGTAGTGAGTGTAATATCTACACTGAACAGTAGTCTTTGATGAATCGAAGATGGCAAAGATGATTGGATATTAGTCTACTCAAGGAACTTCAAGTGATGGTACTCAGATTGAGGTGGAGTTTCCACAAGAGACCACAACTGAGCAGGTTGTGACCACAAATGCTCGGGAAGAATCTGATCACAGTGAAAGTTCTGAATCAGAGGAGGATCTAAAGGATTACCATTTGGCCAGAGATAAAACCAGGAAACAAATTAAACCACCTACAAGGTTTGGACAAGCTGATATGATTTCCTATGCACTCAATGTTGCTTCTGAGATGGAACAAGGTGAGCCAGCCACTTACCAGGAATCAATTAATGGGAAGGAAAGGCAAAAGTGGAGTGAAGTTATGAGGGAAGAGATAGCTTCATTGAAGAAGAATGGAACTTGGGTCTTGGTGGAGAGACCAAGTGGGAAGAAGCCGGTGAGTTGTCGATGGCTCTTCAAGAAGAAGAAGGGAATCCCCGGGGTGGAGAAGCCTAGGTACAAGGCTAGATTGGTTGCTAGGGGATTCTCAGAGGTGAAAGGGATAGATTTCAATGAAATATTTTCACCGGTGGTTAAACATTGCTCAATCAGAATCGTGTTGGCACTAGTAGCTCAGTATGACCTTGAGTTGGAACACATGGATGTGACAACAACTTTCTTACATGGTGACTTGGAGGAAAAGATTCGTATGGATCAGCCAGAAGGATTCATTGAGGAATCTAACCAAGACAAGGTCTGTTTGTTGAGGAAAGCACTGTATGGACTCAAGCAAAGTCCAAGGCAGTGGTATACAAGATTTGATGACTTTTTGTTGTCAATTGGTTTCAACAGATGCAGTTATGACTCTTGTGTGTATGTAAGAAAAGCAAAATGAAGAGTTAGAGCTTACTTGTTGCTGTATGTGGATGACATGCTCATTGCAAGCAAGTCCAAGGAGGAGATAAATGATATCAAGGAGAAGCTTAAATCTGAGTTTGACATGAAAGACTTGGGGTCTGCCAAGATGATCTTGGGAATGCAGATAGTGAGGAACAGAAGAAGTAGTCACTTGTTCTTGTCCCAACAGTCTTATGTTAAGAAACTGTTGTTGAGATACAACATGCATCAGTCCAAGTCAGCGTCTACTCCTATGGGGCAGCATTTCAGACTCCCAAAGTCCCAAGCACCTGCAACTGATGAAGAGAAGAGGTACATGGCAAAGGTGCCATATGCTAATGCAGTTGGGAGCTTGATGTATTGCATGGTGTGCAGTCGGCCAAGTGTGATCAGCAGGTTTATGGTTGATCTAGGGCAGGCACACTGGGAAGCACTCAAGTGGACTTTGAGATACATGAAGGGATCTGCTGAGATTGAACTTCTATTCAAGCGGAATGATAGAATAGAAGGTGATGCGTTGAAGGGTTTTGTGGACTCAGATTATGCTAGTAGTATTGACACAAGGAAATCCTTAACTGGATATGTGTTCACTCTGTTTGGGACTGCAGTGAGTTGGCAGTGACTGAGGCCGTCAAAGAAGCTATATGGATGATTGGGATGGTTCAGGAGTTGGGGATTGAGCAAAAGAATGTGAATGTGTACCGTGACAACCAAAGTGCAATCCACTTGACAAAACATCAAGTGTTTCATGAGAGATCTAAACACATTGATGTGAGACTGAACTTTGTGAGAAATACTGTCTCTAAAGGTCAGATCAAGGTGGAGAAGGTGCATACAGATGACAATGCTGCTGATATGCTAACAAAATCTTTACCGGTTTCAAAGTTCAAATATTGTATGGACTTGGTGAGCTGCTGTAGGCAGTGCTAGCTTGGTAATAAGCTAGGGGTGCTAGCTTGGTAAGAAGCTAGGTGGATCTAGCTTGGTAATAAGCTAGGGTGCAGAGAGAGAGAGAGTGGTAAGAGAAGCCTACGTGGAGTATGAGTCAAGGTGAAGAATTGTTATTATGTGACTCATATCCACGTGTACATGCCAAGTAGATACTTTATCTGGGTCAGCAGTTAAAGTAAAGCCAAGGGATGAGCTGGAAAGTGTAAGAAGCTGTTACACTAGAAGACAGAACCCGTGAGGACCACTCTGACAGTGGTGGACACCTGTCGAGCTCTCAGTGGTTTGCTTGGGGACCAAGTTTGCTTTTTGCTAGGGTTTGCTGCATATATAAAGCACTTGGTGGAGAGGCTTGGAGGCTAAGGCTTATCAAGGGGATAAGGCTTGAAGGGCTGGAAACTCAATAACAAAAAGAATAAGCTAGAAGGAAATCAAGAAGGAAATCTTCACAGATTCAGTGAGATTTGGGGTTGGGAAACAAGAGAGAAACAGTGAGGTAGGGGAGTGTCAATACAGCTTAGGTAAAATAGTGTTGAGAGCTTGAGTGTTTTCACTAGCTTGTAATCTGTAACTTTCTTGTTCTAGTGGATTTCTTGTTCTCTCTGCACAGTGGATGTAGGCCTGTGGTGATACAGGTCGAACCACTTTAAATATCGTGTTCTTTATCTGTTTTATTGCTTTCAGTGTTAGATCTGTGGTAACTATAGTTATATTATCTGCATCGGTGACAACCAGCGGTTGAGTCAACACAGTGATATCTGTGTGTTCTTCTTGGTTTTATTCTAATTGTGTGTGTCTTGTTATTGTCTGTGGACCATTATTCACAACATATACTATATAAATGGGCTTTCGTGGCTTTGTAAAAGTAAGAGAAAAATGTTCTTCCCCAACCAACTTGTACGCTCCATTTGTGTATGCTTCTTTGACGACATAAGGACCATCCACTTTGAAGTAAATTTATTTCTCGTTTTATGTATGACGATGATGGGTCTCCTTACGGCAAGTACCAAATCTCCAACTTGAAACGATCTCGGCTGCACCTTCTTGTTAAACGCCCTAAAAAGACGAGCTTGGTAGCATTCAATACTTTGTTGTGCCTCTAATCTTTTCTCGTCAAGAGCTTCCAATTCTGCAAGACGCAAACGAGCGTTTTCTTCTTGAGTGAGTTCTTCTTGTATAGATATCCTGAATGATGGAATTTGTTTTTCAAGAGGCAAGACTGCTTCCACACCGTACACCAACGCATATGGAGTGGCTTGAGTAGGTGTTCCATACGTTGTTCTATAAGCCCATAAAGCTTCTCCTATTCTTTCATGCCAATCGCGTTTTGACTTGGCGATCACTTTCGTCAGCAAATTACATAAAGTCTTATTGAAGGCCTCGGCGAGTCCATTGGCGGCAGCGTTGTACATTGAGGACTTTCTTTGCTTGAAGCCAAACTTTTCACAAAGTTTATCTATCACACCGTTGCAGAATGGCTTTCCATTGTCTGTGATCACATATCGAGGAACTCCGTAACGGTAGATGATGTTGATGCAGATGAAACCGGCAACGTTCTCCTTCTTTACTTCTCGAAGAGGCACTACTTCATCCCATTTGGAAAAGTAGTCTGTTGCTGCCAAGATATAGAGATGTCCAGCGGAAGACTTTGTCATAGGTCCCACCACATCCAAACCCCAAGCATCAAAGGGCCATGAGGCAACAGTAGGGTGTAATGGCTCCGGCGGTTGATGAATAAAGTTTGCATGAAATTGACAAGGTTGACATTTTTGGGCATACTCCATGCAATAATTTACCATAGATGGCCAATAATAACCCATTCTTTTTATTCGGTAATGTAATTTGGGTCCTGACTAATGGGCGCCGCAAATTCCGGAATGAGCTTCTTCTATGGCTTGAACGGCTTCATATATCATCACCTAAACATCTCAAGAAGACTCCATCAAATGAACGTCTGTAAAGTGTCTCTTTGTAGTAGATGAAACGAGCCGCACGACGTCGTATATCAACTCTTTGACGTGGATCATTAGGCAACTTTTCGTACTTCAAGTAATCCACAAATGATTGACGCCAATCTTCTTTCTCGATTTCAAACACGTAAACCACTCGAGTTTCGTCTTCTTCAATTTCTTCATGTTCATAGATTGGTGGTACGACCCACCTCTTGAACATTGGTATACGAGCTCCGTCTTCGGGCATGGCTAAAGTTGAAGCAAGTTTTGCCAATGCATCCGCTTATTTGTTATCCTTTCTTGGCACATGCTTTATCGTCAGATCACCAAGGTATCCGATAAGTCTTTTAGCATAATACACACAAGGGAGTAAATCGAGTTTCTTTACTTTGTATGATGCGAGTATCTGATTGATCACCAACTTGGAGTCTCCATATACCTCCAAATTTAGTTGATTTATATCAACTGCCATTTCTAGCCCAAGGATAAGAGCTTGATATTCAACAACATTGTTAGAGCAATTTTGTGTTAAGGTAAAAGAGTGAGGCAACACTTCGCCGTTGGATGTGACGAATACTACTCATGCACCCGCTCCTTCTCTGTGAGAAGCTCCATCAAAGTACATCTTCCAGGGAGGACTAACTTCAATCACAAGAACATCTTCATCGGGTAAATCGTCGGATAGCTCCCACTCTGCAGGGATAGGGTGATCCGCCAAGAAATCGGCTAGAACTTGTCCTTTCACAGCCTTTTATGGAATATGTCAAATTGCTGCAATTGCAGGTGCCACCTTGCAAGTCTGTCGGATAGGACGGGTTTTGACATGACATACTTTAGAGGATTCATCCTTGAGATTAGACGGACAACATGTGCTTGAAAATAATGCTTCAACTTCTGAATTGCAAAAATGAGCGCTAAGCATGTCTTTTCGATTGGCGAATAGTTCAATTCATTTGGTGTCATTATTCTACTCAAGTAGTATAAGGCGCTCTCTTTTCCATCATCATTCTCCCGGGCTAGTAAAGCTCCAACAGATCATTCTTGAGCAGCAATATAGAGTATTAACGATCATCCGGGCACTGGTGCAATCAACACAGGAGGCTTCGTTAAATACGATTTTATACTTTCAAAGGCACTAGTGCAAGCTTCATCCCATTCAAAGGGAACATTTTTCTTCATGAGTCAGCTGAATGGTTGACATCGACCGGCTAAGTTTGAAATGAACCTTCTTAGGTATGCCAACTTTCCTTGCAAACTTTTGAGCTCATGAATGTTCCTAGGATCGCGAATCTTTAAAATTGCATCAATCTTGGCTTGTTCGATTTCTATGCCTCGGTGACGAACTACGAATCCAAGAAACTTCCCCGAAGTAACACCAAATGCACATTTCAATGGATTCATCTTCAATTGGTACCTTCTCAAGCGCTCGAAGACTTTTCTCAAATTTTGGAAATGATCTTCCCTTCTTTTGGATTTAACCACCATGTCATCCACATAACATTCAACATACAATTTATTCTTCAATATCTCTTAAACCAGAAATATACTGACTTGGCCGTCGGAGTGCTAACTCCGGCCTCAGCTCGGTTTTCCTTTTATGTGTTCTTATTTGCAGAATCTAGAAGATCCACCAACGTATTCAGATCTAGAAGATCCATCAACATATTTGGATGAATCAGGTACCACGACCCTTTATATAACTGTAGAGTCCAGTTATATTACAACTGTGATTCAGCCCCATCAATAAATCACAATTAAACCCTAATTGTCTCTAAACATTAGGCCCATAATTATGGTTTAATACCCATAAGTCCAACCGAAATAATCTTTATTATATTACAATTAATTTGGACTTTCTTTTAGATAGCTATACACATTTACGTCACATATGTGAACCCACATAATTATTGAAATAATTCCAACAAAAAAAATAGCTCATCAAGCAGAATGAGGAAGAGGCGGTGGAGGGTTGCGCAGTCGTCAAAGGGTTGGAAGGAGTAGGGATGGGAAGAGCGGTGAACGACGACGAGGATGCGGTGGAGGCAGGCATCGAGGGAGCTGCACAGCCGGCAGAGATATTAAATAAATGGGCAAATGGCACAGAAGGACATCACAAGGGACTTACACAGTCTTTAAAATACCCTCCATAATATATCTTTTATCAATTCCTTCAATTATACTTCAACTTCCTCCATCTTACACCTTGACTCCGGATTTAAACAAATATATCACATTAACCCCCATTTTAATATTTTTTTGAAAAAATATTTTTTTTTCTAAATTTTTTTTTTCCGGCCAGATTTCGACGTTGACCTTTTTTATCAATTTTTTTTTTTGAATTTTTTTTCTGGCCGGTCGACCGCTAGTCTCCGGCGTTGACTTTTTTTTATGATTATTATTTTTTTTAGAAAAAAATATTTTAATGAATTTTACTGTCTTGGCTGCTAAATTACTATCTCAGACACTAATATTACTGTTTGGAACAATAATATTATGAATATTATTATCCAGAACAGTAATATTACTAATATTATTGTCCCAAACAGTAATATTATTGCATGAGACAGTAATATTACGGTCGAAGAAAGTAAAATTGCAGCCCAAGACGATAAAATTAATTAATGCAGTAAAATTACTGTCTCGGACAGTAATATTACTGTCTCAGATAGTTAAATTATTGTTGGAGATAGTAATTTAGCAGCTAAGAAAGTTATATTAATTAAAATAATTTTTTTTTAAGAAAAAAGCAAAATTTCGAAAGAAAAAAAAGGTCAATTAACAGTTAGATTACTGTCTCCGACAGTTACTTATTGTTGTAGACAGTAATTTAGCAGCCAAGACAGTAGTATTAATTAAAATATTTTTTTATAAGAAAAAAAAGGTTCAATTAGCAGTTAAGTTACTGTCTCCGACAGTTAAATAACTATTGGAGACTGTAATTTAGCAGCCAAGACAGTAATATTAATTAAAATATTTTTTAAGAAAAAAAAAAGTCAACGCCGGAGACTGGCAGTCAACGGTGGTGGGGGGTCAAAATTGATTAATTGGTGCAATTAGACTAAATTGAGGTGTAAATCATGAAATTAAAGTTGAATTGAGTTTCAAGGAATTGGAATAATATTGGTAAATATAAAAGGATTTTCCTTATTTGCAAATAAGTTTGAATGAGCTGGAAATATTTGAAAGATAAAAAAATTGGATGTCCATTTTTAATTAATTGTCCTTGTCACGGGCCTTTTTACCATTAATCCTAGATAAATTATGAAACCTATGAAAGAGAAATTAAAGTGGAAGTGTGTGTTACTATGTACTTTTGGATTTCAATGGAAGAGAGGGCTTTATGGAAAATATCATGAATTGAATTGAAACATTTGAAATTTTTATTTTGGTTAAAAAATAGTGGGGTGAATCTATAATTTTTGAAATTTCTAATTTAAAGGATTTTTAAGTATTTTCAAGCCAAAAGACACTCCCGCTCACATAATGGCGAGTGTATTGCACGAACATGGGCTAGGGGTTTCATGACTTTGACTTTATTTCATAGGGGGATAAATACTAATACTTTTAAAACATGGTTTTTCCCAGCAAATAGACCTATCACAGGGGTACCGCTTGTAAAAACTCCTAGTTTCTCCATTTCCTATCACAGGAGCATCGGTTGCTAAAAGCTCCTAGTTTTTCCAATCATCAATACCCAAATGTAATACAATTTGACTTGCTTATGCATAATTCAAAAGATTTAGGACCAAATTGCAATTTTAAGATCCGCCTCCCGCAGCCGAGCTGCCCCAAACCTCCAGGCTCCAACCATGTTAAATTCTTCGTCGAAATCCCTAGTCTCAACAATGGCTACACACCTCTGTTACACAGATACGCCTAGTTTCAGAAGTGTCCACGTGTCGGACACGTTTCCGACATGAAACGCCCAAATACGCGTATAATACGCCTATGGGCCGTGTCATTAATTATTAAATAATTGGACACGCGTATCCAAAATTGATACGCGTGTCAAAGAAGGAAAAAGAAAATTAGCAGCCTTTCTTTAAAAGCCTTAAAGGCAAAAGTCAAAAGTCAAAACCTATTTTACCTTTTTAATTAGGGGTAATGGCAAATAGGCCCGTGACAAGGGCACTTAATTAAAAGAGGGACATCCAACTTTTTTGTCTTTCAAATAAATCCAGCCCATTCAAACTTATTTGCAAATAAGGAAAATCCTTTTATATATACCAAAATTACCCTCAATTCATTGAAACCCAATTCAACTCCAATTTCAAGATTTACACCCAAATTTAGCTCAATTTCATCAATTAATCAATTTTAACCATAATTTCAATTTTGACCCCAATTTTGACCCGCCACCACCGGAGACCGCCGGCCGCCGCCGGTCTCCGGCGTTGACTTTTTCTTGACCGCCGGGTCTCCGGCGTTGACTTTTTTTTTTTTTTTATAATTTTTTTTCTTAAAAAAAATATTTTAATTAATATTACTATCTTGGCTGCTAAATAACTGTCTCCGGCAGTTATTTAACTATCGGAAACAGTGATTTAACTGTTAATGGACTTTTTTTTTCTTCAAAAATATTTTAATTAATATTACTGTATTCGTTGCTAAATTACTGTCTCCAGCAGTTATTTAACTGTTGGAGACAGTAATTTAACCGTTAATTGACTTTTTTATTCTTAAAAAAAAATTAATTAATATTACTATATTCGTTGCTAAATTACTGTCTCCATCAGTTATTTAACTGTCGGAGACAGTAATTTAACTGTTAATTGACTTTTTTTTTTTTTAATTTTTTTTTCTTAAAAAAAATATTTTAATTAATATTACTGTCTTGGATGCTAAATTACTGTCTCCAACAGTAATTTAACTGTCTTAGACAATAATATTAATAATATTACTGTTCGGAAAAATAATATTCATAATATTACTGTCCCGAACAGTAATATTACTGTCTGAGACAGTAATTTAGTAGCCAAAACAGTAATATTAACTAAAATATTTTTTTTTCTAAGAAAAAAAAATTCAAAAAAAAAAAAAAAGTCAACGCCGGAGACCGGCGGTCAACGGTGGTTGACCGGTCAGAAAAACATTTCAGGAAAAAAAAAAGTCAACGCCGGAATCTGGCCGGAAAAAAAAAACATTTCAGAAAAAAAATTATTTTATGAAAAAAAAAGTTTTGGGGGTTAATGTGATATATTTGTTTAAAGTCGGGGTCAATGTGTAATATTAAGGAAGTTAGCATAATGGGTGGAATTGATAAGAATTATATTACTGAGGGTATTTTAGAATAAAGACATGGGGATGAGTTTAATTGAGAGACTGTTTTTTTTGTGGACTAAAATGCATTTAAATCCCATGTGATGGGTTTTTTTGCCATTGGCCCTTTTAATTATAGGCTCTACCTAGCCGTAAATTTCTTTATTATATTTAATTTGATTGTTTTCTAATTTGTAGTATGATGTGAAAATGGCTACAACATATGCTAGCTCCTAATCTTGAATTTTTTGCTAATTTAAGGTTGAAAAATGGAAACACTATTTGAATAATTGAATAAATATATATATGTAAATTTTAAATTGTAAGAATAAATATTTTAATAAATTACAAATAAACCCCTATATTTTCAATATTTACACGTATCCCCACGTTCCCGTGTCCTACTTTTTTTTATTAAAGGTTTCCCAGTGTCCGTGTCCGTGTGTCGCCGTGTCCCCGTTCCCGTGTCTATGTACACTAGCCACACACCCTACATAAAATATTTATCATTTAAGCTGTAGATGAATTAAAAGGGTACCGAAAATATTGGAGTGTGCATTTAATTATTTGAAAGGATTACCTTAGCCATAATTAGTTTCTTGAAAAATGAACTGAACTAAAGATCACGAAGGCTAAAGCTTAACGGAAAATATGGCTTTAATAAATAAAGATCATTACATTGCTTAGGAAAATAAATTCTTAAGAATAAGACGTCCAAGATTATTACAAACATATATATGAACGTGAAAAATCTGTCTCGAGCTCGTACATGCATAGTATAATAAAATCTACGAACCCTAATGTAATTACACTCCATGTATGGATTAAACAAAACGAAAAGTTGAATATTTCTTAAAGGGACAAAAGAGGAAAAATGAACCGATTTGTAATAAGAGTGATTTGGTCCGTGAGGCTTCCTTCGTCTTTAAGGCCTGAAAGAATTCTTCAACGGGTACATCTGCAACCAGTGGCGGATCCAGGATTTTTGCCAAGGGGGTTCGAAATTGTAGAATAAAAAAATTAAATATCACTTTATAAAAATACTGGAACAAAAACTTACAATTTACAATTTTTGGGTGAATTGTGGAAATATTTAAAGAGAAAAAATGTGAAAATGTTAAAAATAGTGGACCAGAAATTTACAATTTACAAATTTTGGGTGAATTGTGGAAATATTTAAAGAGAAAAAATGTGAAAATGTTAAGATTTGAAAAAAAAAGTCAGATTTTGAGAGAGTGGGGAGTCAAACCCGACTCCTATTAGTGGATTTAGAATACCTTTACCACCTCAACCAACAGCTTTTTTTTATCAAATTATCTATATCAGTAGTATTTGTCCAAACTCAAGGGTGTGCAACTGCACACCCTAGACCATAGGTGGATCCGCCACTGCCTGCAACGCCGGGGAGAAATTCCGGCGGGAAAGCTCCGACGATCAAGTCAGTTATGTATTTGAAGATGTTATTGCTGCAATGTAAGTACGTGAGGGTGTGTGTGAAAGATGATGTTTCCTCTATTTATAGATGATTCTTTCTTGGCCTCCAAGGTTTCCTTTTTTAGGGTTTTCCCCATCTCCAAGTTATATTTTCGGGGCCTTTATAATTTGGGCCCGTTTAGGGTTTACGCACCCTCTCTTCGTTGGAATTCGGTTGTTCTTAGCATTAGCTACGAATTACGGTATTCCGAAGTCTTAGGTCGTCATTTATAGATCACAGTTCGGTATCTTTCCTTGTGGTAGTGGATTGGTCCTTCTTAGTTCGTATTTGCTTACCTCGGTCAGAATGCCCCGTATCAACTACTCCCCTCACTCCTTATTTATAAGACGAGTTCGTTGTTTCTCACCTCGTTTTATAAGTATGGAGTATGAGGTGTGAGCTCGATCTTTGCTTACTTTCGGCAGACGCACGCGCGCCTCATTTCCATTGATTACTCTGACACCAAATATGGTCGATTCGAGTTCCCTAGGTCATTATTATGAGATTTCAATCGGTGCTTTTTACGTCAGATTCGAGGCACTTTACTTTGAATCTCGCCCGTCCAAACAAGTGGCTAGGATTGATTCTTTCGCTTTTCTTCATTCTATAAATATCCACCTTCTATTAATTTCCAAAATTTTTCCTCTTTCCACCTTTGTGCTCTTCCTCTTGCTAATTTTTCTCCGGCGATTTTGCTTTCAAAACAGAATCCTTACCTCCCGTGTTTGCCTTCTTCCCCAGCAAAGGTACTTCTTTTTTCTTTATCTTTTATCACCTCTGTCTTTTTCTTCCGGTCTTATATGTCTTCCTATTGCCCCGACCCCTTTGGTCAAAAAATGCCTTCCGGCCACTCTTCTGGGGAGGGGGGTGAGCATCCTGCCCTCACCATTTCTTCCTCTTCGGAGGAAGGACCTTTCTTCTCTCCCTCGGGTAAACTTTTGAAAGCTTCTAAAAAGAGGGTTAGGGATGACCTTCTATCCTCAGCGAGGAGTTGTTCTCCTTCGTTGTATGAGGGACGAGATCTGGATGATCAGTGGGGGCCTAGCACTCTTAGCGAGATAGATTTAGTTAATTTAGCTCGCGACATAGGCCTCCCTGTTGACATTGATCTAGTTCTTCCTTCCCGGGATGAACGTCCGTTAAATCCTCCCCCGGGTTTTAGTACTTGGTTTTCGGAGCAATTTTACTTCGGCCTTTTTTTTCCCATCTAGCCTTGCTTTTCTGAAATCGCCCAAATATGTAACGTATCCCTTAACCAATTTTATCCTCACGCCATAATCATCATGACCGGGTTTCGTATGCTCTGTGCCTGGTCCGGGGTGATTCCTACTCCAGCTCTGTTTTGAAGTGTCATGGTGCTGAAGAACTCCAGTCCTTTCCATATTTCGATCTCAGCTCGTCCGGGCTTCAAAGTGCTAATGCCACCCAATAAAAACAAACAGATGGGTGGCACGGCCATTATTTATTTGCTAAAAACCCCACCGATACCCCTTACCTATGTCCTTGGGTCGCTACTTTACCTGAGAGAAAGAAGGGGAAGCCCCTATCGATTGATGACTGGCTCTGGAAAATGATCGCCCATTTTCAACCGAGCTACGGTCTTCCTGATAGCCTTACGAGTTTTCCGCCGATGCTTCGCCACTTCTACTTTCATGACAACGGCACTCACGCTTTAACCCAAGCGGATTTAGGTGGGTCTAGACATGTTGCTAGTCTTACCTCGGCTTATTATTTGTTCGGATTTTTCCTTTTGTCGTTTCCTATTCAGTTATGCTTATATTCGTTTGATTTTATTAGTTGCTTACTTCGTTTTTCCAAATTTAATGAACAGACTTATGGATGAAGAGAATGTTTCGAGGTGGTAAACCAGCAACTCGTCCCTCCGAGCCGGAGCCCGGGTTCCAGGCGTTAGATTTCCAGCGCCCTTTGGCCGTTGATTCCGAGAAAAGGTCATCGGAAGAGGGGTCTTCAAAGCCGAAAACCACCAAGAAGAATACCGGGCCCGCGCGCCCCCGAGGTGGGTTGCGAATTGAGGACCACGACCCCCCTCAACAGTCATCGGCTTTAGTCGTGGCTTCCTCTTCGCTGCCCCCTACCACCGAAGAGATCGTAGAGAAGGAACCTTCCTCGAAGAAGAGGAAGGCAGATCAGGCCCTTGGGCCAATTGGTTCGCATCCCCTTCCTAACTTCGCACTCCATCTCTGTCAAAACGCGGAGAACGCCATTTCCGCATGTCGGGCTTTGGCTTTTCCCCGAGATGTCGCCTACTATCGTCAGATGAGTTAAGGCGACAGACTCGAGCTGCTTCTGCACAACATTACTCAGGTCGGTGATAATTTTCGTATATGTGAGTCAGTATTGTCTTTACACTTTTGTCCACAGCTAACTTTATTTGAATTTCTCGTGTATGTAGCAATTTGCTATCGCCTTCTCGGGCCCTCTTGGATGGGACGATGTTTCCCGAGAAGCGTATGATAACCAGAAGAAGGAGGTCACCCAACTCCGGAAAGAGGTTCAAGCTCTGAAGGAGAGCCTGAAACTGGCGGGATCATCGAATGAGGGGTTGTTCGCCGACGTGCGGAGAGAGCAGGAAGAGAAGAAGAACCTGCAAGCGGAGAAGGACTCACTGGCATCTCATAATGCCAGTTTGGAGGAGAAAGCGAAGGTGCTTACTAACGAGCTCTTCGCTGCTGGAGAACAAGCATCTTCCAATTTCACCGAGGGGGTGAAAGAGGGACATCGGCTATTTCCTGGGTCGTTAGAGGGATTTCGCTTCGCGCAGGAGTTCGTTCGTCGGTTTTTCCATCGGTTGTGGTGATCCACGACTTTCACTCGAGAGGCCTCAGCCTTGGCTCGTTTTTTCTTCTCCGCTGCAGTTAAGGCTGCTCAGAAGCGACTCAACGGGGCTGGTATCGAGTTCGCGCTGGCCGAGGGAGAGCTTGCTGAAGATCTTCCGGACAACGAGATCCCGGGCTTCGAGGGGGATATAAATGAAGACCCTGACTTGGAGTGGTGGAAGCAAGTTTACCGCGAGCTTGTTGAGGACTTCTCTCGGCAAGGGACATCGTCGATGATCATCATTGACTATGTCGGGGATGTGGAGACTGTCGAGGCGGTGGCCAATCTCAACGAAGTGCAGCCGGATCCTGTTTTAACTCTTCCTCCTTCCGCAAAAGATTCCAGTGAGGCGAGGGCGGAGCCTACCGAGACGAGGAACGAAACTACTTAGCTAAATGCATGTTCATGTTCTGATGATGTATTTTTAAACCATGTATTTTTAGTTTTTCTTTTATTTCATGTTTCAAACGATGCTTTGTCCCAGTTATATAATTTTGTACTTTATTCTAGCACCTCGCGTGTTTGGTTTATGATCCATTCCCTGTGCTCGTCCGAATTCCATCTCTCTTTTATGTTTTGATGTTCTCATTTGTATAAGTTTGACTTGAAGAAATATTTTTAATCAAGTTAGTGTTTTTGCAAGTCACCTTGAATAGACCTCGCTGTAGATTTTTGGTTTATTCTTAAACTTCCCATGGCTCTTTCTGCTTGAATAGCTCGTGTTATGGTCCTGACCTAGCCTCGTTTAATGATTCAACTTAGCTTAATTGCTCAACCCATTATCTGATTCGGCTCAACTCGTGATTTAACAACTCGTTTTGTATCAAGTTGACTTTGTTGAACTTGCTATTAATTTGGCTCGATTTAATGACTCGTTCTATATTAACTCGATGTCTCAACTCGTTATTAATTGAGCTCGATTTAACGACTCATCTTATATCAACTTGATTTCTCAACTCAGCTCGATTTAACGACTCATTTTATATCAACTTGATTTCTCAACTTAGCTCAATTTAACGACTCATTTTATATCAACTTGATTTCTCAACCCTTATTAACTCAGCTCGATTTAACGACTCATTTTATATCAATCTTGATTTCTCAACTCTGATTAACTCGGCTCGATTTAACGACTCATTTTACGGGAAATAAATGACATGGAGATTTTAACGTGGAAACCCTCCAAACAATGAGAGAAAAAACCATGGGGCCTAGCCCAGCTCGGAAAGTGTGCGTTGATTGATGATATTTGCTAACAAAGTGTGTTGTCCCTTTTTTTTTTTTTTTTTTTTTTTTTACACGAAGAAACGCTTCAAATGGATTATGTTCCATGCTCGTGGCAGTGCTTTACCTTTCATGTCTGCCAATTCATACCCGCCACCAGCCAAGCACTTGGTGACCGCATATGGGCCTTCCCAATTGGCTTCCAACTTACCCGTGTTTTTCAGGGCATCAGCTCGTCGAAGAACCAAGTCGCCCATCTGGAAAGAACGAGACCGGACTCCCTGATCATACCGGGCCTTGATCAAGTTCTTGCTTCGTTCCATATGTAGGTATGCCGCCTCTCGCAAGTCAAAAACTTCGTTTAACTGTGCCCTCAAGGCGTCGTCATTTTTTTCATTGTCAAATGTGGCTATGTGGAGTGTGTCCATTGCCACTTCGACTGGGATAACTGCTTCGGTTCCATAAGTTAATCAGAACGGCGTCTCACCGGTAGCAGCTTCGGCGGTTGTTCGGTAAGACCATAGGACCGAGGGTATTTCTTCTACCCAGCTTCCTCCCAACTCGTCTATCCTTTTTTTAAGGCCGGTGACAATGGTTCGGTTCGTGGATTCGACTTGCCCATTGGCTTGAGAATGTGCGACTGCTACGAATTTCTGTGTAATTTTCATTTCCTCGCACCATGCTCGAATCTTTTTTCCATTGAATTGGGTGCCATTGTCCGACACGAGGCTCCGGGGTAAGCCAAAACGGCAGCAAATATTTTTCCATATAAAGTGCATGACTTCGTCCTCTGATATTTTCGATAGGGCCTCTGCTTCGACCCATTTGGTGAAGTAGTCTACCGCGACAATGAGGAACTTTTTCCTGCCAGTCGTTTTTGGAAAAGGTCCTACCAGATCGATCCCCCACTGTGCAAAGGGGCATGGAGCACTCATAATGATCGTTTATTCCCCAGGTTTATGGATGAGTGGAGCGAACTTCTGACACTGTGTGCATCGTTTGACATATTGATGAGTGTCCTTCTTCATACCGGGCTTGTAATATCCAGCCCGATGTAATTTTTGTATGAGCGCTCGGGCTCCCCCATGCTCACCGCAGCCTCCTCGGTGTACCTCGTCGAGGACGTGCTCTACTTCTCTTTTTCCCAAGCACCTCGCATCTACCGTGGTGAAATTTGTTTTGTATAGTATTCCATGCCGCACGTAGAAGTGCCGAGCTTTGTACG
This sequence comes from Erythranthe guttata, assembly GCF_000504015.1. The sequence continues at coordinate 718,726 of NW_012195024.1, forward strand.
CTAAACGGTGTTGTTCCCTGGCCTTCCCATTTCGTTCTCCTTGAAAATACGCGAACAGAGGAGTCCGCCAATCGACTTCCTCTTCTTCGAGCATCATGACCCCAGGGGTTGGGGTAGGGGCAATGAGGATAGATATCTTCCTCTCAACGCAGTCAATGACCGAATACCCAATTTTGGCGAGGAAATCAGCTCGCTGATTGCCATTTCTCGGGATCTGGAAAACGGTGCAGGCCTTCAAGGTTTCTCGCACAACTTTCGCTTTGTTTACATAACCTCGCATTCTGTCATTCTTACTTTGGCCCTGAGTTTGGCGGAGTGGTAAGCGCGTGCGAATTACAATAGTGTGCGATAAAAAGTAAGATCGAAGCCGTCGTGTGGTAAGGACCAGTGCGTAAGCAATTTTTTCAACTTCGTAGTAGTTAGTTTCCGAGCTCGTGAGGATTCTACTAATGTAATAAATCGGCATCTGCCGGTTGTTCACTTCCTTTGAACATGACGGAGCTAACTGCCTCGTCGCCTACGGATAAGTATACGAAAAGTGGTTCACTCCTTTCGGGGGTGCTGAGGATGGGTAGACGAGATAGCGACACCTTCAATGCCTCAAAGGTGAGCTGGCATTCCTCGGACCATTCAAACTGAGCCGTTTTCTAAAACTTTGAAGAAAGGCAAGCTTTTATCAGCCATTCGTGATATGAAACGAGCTAAGGCCACCACTTTTCCTGCTAAGGATTGTACTTCTTTAATAGACCGAGGAGGCGTCATTCGGAGTACTGCCTCGACTTTATCCTGATTCACCTTGATGCCTTCTTGAGCAATCACATATCCGAGAAATTTTCCAGCCTTAACTCCAAATGCACATTTTTTCGGGGTTAAGCTTCATCCCATAAAGGCGGAGGGTGGCAAACGTTTCGGCCAAGTCAGCAAGATGTGTTGAACGTTTTTTTCTTTTGACCAGCATATCATCTACGTAAACCTCTATGTTACGCCCGGCTTGAGCCCAAAACATCTTGTCCATCAATCTTTGGTATGTAGCTCCCGCATTTTTCAAGCCAAATGGCATTACTATGTAACAGTAGGTGCCGGTGGATGTAATAAAACTGACTGCGGGTTGATCTTTCTCATCCAATGGGATCTGATGGTATCCTTGCGAGGCATCCATCATGCTGAGTAGTTCGCATCCGGCGGTGGCATCCACGAGCTGATCTATACGAGGCAACGGATAGTCGTCCTTACGGCAAGCCTTATTCAAGTCTCGGAAGTCAATGCACATCCGCCACTGCCCATTGGTCTTCTGGACTAGCACTGCATTAGATAACCACGTGGGGAACTGAATTTCTCGGATATGCCCAATGTCTAAAAGTCGTTGGACCTCTTGCCTAATGATTTCATCCTTCTCAGCCCCGAAGTGTCGCCGCTTTTGTTTGATGGATTTACACTCGGGTCATAAGTTAAGTCTATGCACGGCGGTATGAGGTGCGATGCCAGTTAAGTCGCTCGGTTGCCATGCAAAAATATCCGTGTTAGATCGCAACAGTGTCACTAGTTTAACTTGGAAGGACGGCTCTAAGTCTTTGCTTATCCGGGTTTGCTTGGTCGTTGCAGGGATCAAGTGGATTGTCATTAGCTCGTCCATGGGTTGCACCTGAGCGACCTTGTCCTCGGGGTCGACTCGGGGGCGTTTCTCGTCTCCCATGTCTTCCTTAATGAAAGTGCCACGTCGTCCCTTTTCTGCCATTTTGACCATTTCTACATAACAAGATCTTGATTGAGCTTGGTCACCCTTGACTTCCCCTATCACCCCGTCTATAGGGAACTTGAGTTTTTGGTGTATAGTGGAGGGGACTGCCCGGAAGATATGCATCATTGGTCGGCCTATGACGATGTTATACGATGTAGGGGATCCTTCGACAATCACGAAATTGACGGTTTGTGTCCTCGTGCGAGGTGGCGTCCCAATGGTGACTGGGATTTTAACCTGTCCGACCGGTGTCAAGGATCCTTCCGTAAACCCGAATATCGGGTTAGTGACTGGGAAGATTGGAGGTCGAGCTCCATTTGCCGGAAGCAATCATAGGAGATAACATCAACAGAACTCCCCGAATCGACGAAAGCGCGAGCCACGTCGTATCCGCCCACGTTAATTTTGATGAGAAGAGGATCGCAATGGAAATCATCGAGGTATGCGGCATCCTCTGGTCCAAACGAGATAGCAGGGTATTTGTGACACGCCATTGCAGAGATCTGACAAGTCTCGTGATTATTTTTAATATCACCGAGGTGACGTCTCCTAGCTCGGTGGGTATCTCCTCCCGTGGGTCCTCCCGAGATCATTTGGATGTATCCTCGCTTTGGCATCGGGGGCGGGGGAGGAACCCGGGCCGGGTTCCCGAACTGGGCCTCGCGTTTCTGTCCTCGTGGGGGATCTAATTTTACAAAATCCCCGATGTTGTTATCTCTGATAAGACGATCTACCTCATCTTTTAAATGCGAACATTCGTCTGTCGTGTGGCCATACTCATTATGGAAGCGGCAAAAGGTACCTAATGTTGGGCTTCGGCGGGGTTCTTCACGAGCGAACCGGGGCCAACGTAAGTCATTTCTCTTCTCAATTGCGCACAGGACATTGGATAAAGGAGCTGTGAGGGGCTGGTATGACTGATATCGGGGGCCCTTAATGTCTGGGGCACCATTTCGGCCGGAGGTCGTATCTCTTCGCGGCAGAATAGGCTCTTTACCCTTCTTCGTTTCGTGGGTCCTTACACCTAAGGCCTGATGAGATTCTTCTATCTTCTGTTGTCGGGCTTCTTCCAGGTTGATAAACCTAGATGCTCTTCCTAACAAGTTGTCGAAATTGGGTGATGGTTCTAGTGCTATGGCTCGAAAGAATTCATCATCCCTTAGCCCTTACGAGAGGGCGGCCATCAATACTTCGTCACTAGTGGTGGGGACCTCTAAAGTTGCCGAGGTGAAACGTTTGATGTAGTTTCGGAGACTTTCCTTCTCCCTTTGTCGAATGCTGAATAATGACAGCGAGGTTTTTTACATTTTTTCGAGCTAGCGAATTGGTTCATGAAAGCATTGGTAAACTGCCCGAAGGAATGTATGCTTCCTAGCGGCAGTAGGCCGAACCAGGCCTGAGCTGGTCCAGCTAGAGTAGTGACGAAAGCGCGACACATCACTCCTTCGGTAAGCTGGTGGAGGGAAGCTGTATTGTTGAATCGGCTCAGGTGTTCGGCCGGATCTGACGCACTGTTATATTCGAACAAAATAGGTCGATAGTTGGGCGGTATAGGATCATTGTCGAGATGCTTGGAAAATGGGCTAGTACCTTCGGGAGTTCGCGTTAAACCGCTTCGCAGGGCCTTTAGTTCGTTTATATCTCACCTCAAGCTGTCAACCTCGGTCCGGACATCCTGATTGTCACCTCCTCTGTTTTCCGAGTAACTATCGCACTCGTTTTCAGCTTGTTCTTCGTTCGTGGGGCGCCTGAGGTCTCTTTTGGGCCTGTTCTCTTGTGGTGAAGACTGGGCATAGCTCCTGATGGCAGCAGTGATCATCGCTTCCACCTCGCTTTTGGTATACATGCGTTCGTTAGCAGGAGGCTAAGCAGGGACAGGGGCTGTGACTGGTCTCTTCGAAGTGGGCTCACCATGCTGAAACTCAAAAGAAGGACTATCCGAGAGGAGAAAAGTGTGGGCCTCCTTCGTGGGTGCGACGATGCTGCATCCCGATTTATCTTTTTGAACATGTGACGACTCAGTAGTGGGTGCCTCGCGAGCTGCTGCGTCTAATTCCTTTTGTTAGTTTCGGATAATAGTGTCTCCTTGCTTCATTTTCTCTACGTCTATAGCTCAAATCTGGACTTCTGGGGGTAGATATTGTGTTTCTCCCGGAAGTTATGTACCCAAGATTTCAGGAAGATTTCCCACAGACGGCGCCACTTGATTTGGTCCGTGAGGCTTCCTTCGTCTTTAAGGCCTGAAAGAATTCTTCAACGGGTACACCTGCAACGCCGGGGAGAAATCCCGGCGGGAAAGCTCCGACGATCAAGTCAATTATGTATTTGAAGATGTTATTGTTGTAATGTAAGTACGTGAGTGTGTGTGTGGAAAGATGATGTTTCCTCTATTTATATATGATTCTTTCTTGGCCTCCAAGGTTTCCTTTTTTAGGATTTTCCCCCTCTCCAAGTTATATCTTATGGGCCTTTATAATTTGGGCCCATTTAGGGTTTACGCACCCTCTCTTCATTGGACTTCGGTTGTTCTTAGCATTAGCTACGAATTACGGTATTCCGAAGTCTTAGGTCGTCATTTAGAGATCACAGTTCGGTATCTTTCCTTGTGGTAGTGGATTGGTCCTTCTTAGTTCGTATTTGTTTACCTCGGTCAGAATGGCCCGTACCAAAGAGCATTAACATTCAGAGATTATTGCAATTACTACCCCTGTAAAAATTGCAACTGCGCGTTTCCCTCATGTCATAAAAAAATTAGCAATACCCCCTTGTATTTATGTTTAGATAGCATACGCGACCCATTTCCCTTTTTCCCGTTGACCGGTTTGTGAAAGGACATAAATACCTTGGGGAGGTTTCTTCAAACAAACTTGGGGACCAAATTGAGTTATTAAAAATTTAGAAACTTAATCAAATATTAAGTTAGGGGACTGAATTGTAATTTTCTGGAAAATACATTATATTTATAAAACTATGGGGCTGAAAACACTATTTTGGGAAAAATATCGGCTTCCCCAAATTTCTTCTTGCCCATTCGCCGCCACCACCACCACCACCACCACAACCACCACCACCAGCAATAACCTCGTTATGCCGCCGCCTCCAACCAGAAAGAAGAAAATGTCTTCCCCAAATTTCTTCTTATTCCCCATTGAAATCGCCACCACCACCAAACTCCCCACCACCACCAAATTTCTTCCACAACATGTCTCCTCCGCTCTTCTCGCCGTAGACACCCGTCCAGCGCCAACTTCACCTCGTCGCCGCCTCCCATTATACCTCCCACTTTCACCAGAATTTCCTCCTCTCTACCGTCGCCTACGGCGGAGAGAAGCTGTACTATTTCGTCGAACGGTTCGTGTGGCTGGGAAAATGCGGATTATCGACAAGAGGCATCATCCGGTGCTACAAAAATTGAGCGCCTGGTGCGCGTTTGTCGTCGGAAGTGAGTTTGCAGGTGATGGAGTTGAGAAAAAATGACGAAGAGGAGAGGTGTTTGGCACCCCACAAACCCGATTCTACCATGAGAGAGTGGTGTATATTGCGGCAGAGAGTGGTGGTGGTTTGGTGTCCCCCGCCGTGGACAATGGTGGAGAACGGTGGTGGTTTTGTTTGAGAAAATTAAATACTATTCAATTTCTTTTTTAATCTATACTTTTTTTTTTTTTAGAAACGAAGATATTATTAGGCATAATTAGCCAAATTAGAGGGGAGGATAGATCCTTCCGTACAACTTAAATCAAAACAAGTAGCAAGACAATGAGCCAAAGAATTTCCAGAACGTCTAACAAAAGAAAAATCGCAAGAATCAAACGAGCTAATAAGAGAGAAACAATCAGCTACGAAAACTTCTATAGGAGCTGAAGAAGCAACATTAGCCTTGAGAGCATTGATTACTGTCAAGCAATCGCCTTCCACCACAATCGACTTCCATCCTTGAAGCTTAGCATATTGAAGTGCAAAGAGTGCAGCAAAAGCTTCGCATTCTTCCGCATTTGGTCGCCCATGAACCTGTCGAGTCGCCCATGCACCTGTCGAGTCGCCCACCTCACACACAAACCGTTCTCGTCCCGAGCCACTAGTGCAACAATGAAGAACTGCTGTCCTGGAGGAAGAGCAGCGTCAACATTAATTTTCAGCCAACCCTGAAGCGGCGCACTCCAAGCATCCGGAAGCGGTGGAGTATGAATATTACGTGCCAAAATCCGAGCGCCGTGAAACTCATTAAGATACATCCGGCTCCAACTAAGCACATCATCAATGGACGTTCCATCGTTTCCATGAAGAATGTCATTCCGAATACCCCAAAGCCGCCATGCAACTGTGAGCGCGAGTAAGAAGAGGTCTTCAGTTAGCGTTTTGCGCAACACGTCAATCCATTGCCAAACCGTGGAATAGGAAGGAAGGAGTTTAAGATAAAACGGATGGGACTGCCATAATCTTGCAGCGCCCCCACAGGCTTAAAGAACATGGAGCGTTGATTCCACCATATGCCCACAACGAAAGCAATGTGAGTCAGGAGCAATTTTTCGCCAAGCAAGAGCAGCTCTAGTAGGAATGATGTCGGAGCTTGCTCGCCAAATAAAATGCCGAATCTTAGGAGGCAGGTTCAGCTCCCAAATAAACTTCCATTTATGTTGTGTACTACCACTGTGAGCCCCAGCATAGCCGCTAGTCGAGTGGTCCGAAATTCTGGAATTAAAAGCAATATGACAACAAGATTTGACAGAGAATTTACCGTTATTTGTGTAGTGCCAAACCCACATATCCGGAACTGTGCGAGCGCCTATTGGAATGGAGTAAATCCGCACCCTATCACTCGGCCAGAAAGTGTTGTCGATAAGTTCCATATTCCAGGTTGACAGAGATGGATCGATCAAATCCACAACTCGATTTGGGAAGCTAGTCGACATCGGTCTCTTGGTCCATATGCGAAAATTACCGTCATCTCTTAACCACGGGTCCCCCCAAATAGCCGTTGATAACCCGTCGCCAATCCGGACTCTTGCGCCCAACTTGAGAAGTGGTCGAGCCTTGTAAAGGCTCCTCAAAGTCGCCGAGGGGCGGGCACCAAGTTCCGCACGAAACACATCACCATGTGGAAAGTACTTGGCTCTCAGTAGTTGGGATAAAAGGCGATCGGGTTCTGTAATCACCCTCCAGAGTTGCTTTGCAAGAAGGGAGTAATTGAAGATCTCAAGATTCCGGAAGCCCATTCCACCTGCTGATTTGGGTCGGCATAAACGATCCCAAGAAACCCAAGCCAATCTCCGCTCTGACCCATCACCCCACCAGAACCGCCGAATGGTTGATTCAAGATCTTTAAGAATACCAATAGGAAGTGCAAAACAAGACATTAGATAAGATGGAATCGACTGTAACACTGCCTTCACCATTACCTCCTTTCCCGCCTGAGACAAGTGTCTGTCACCCCAGCCTCGAATTTTGCCCCACAACCGATCCCGCAAGAAACGAAAGACGTCTTTACGGGATTTGCCTAGCGATGCTGGCATGCCTAGGTATTTGTCGTGGCGATCGACAATCTGGAATCTCAACATCTCGTAGATGGCCTCATGGGTATGAGGAGGAGTCGTAGGACTAAAACACATGGTGGTATTTTCCATATTAATTTCCTGGCCAGAAATTGGTGCAAATTTGCTCAAAATTATGCCCAATCTTGTTGCATAATCCACGTCGGCCCGGCAAAAAAGTAATGTGTCATCCGCAAAACACAAATTAGTAACCATCAGGGCACTCGGGGCAATTCGAACACCATGCAACTGACCATCTTCCACTGCACGCTGAATCATACCTATAAGGATCTCTGCACAAAATATAAACAAGTACAGAGAAAGCGGGTCTCCTTGTCTAAGGCCTCGTGTTGGAGTAACACTACCAAACTGTGAACCATTAAACAAGAAAGAGTATGAGACAGAGGTTACACATAGCATAATAAGATCAACAAAGTCAGCAGGAAATCCAAAACAAGCAAGCACTTTTTTCAGGAAAATCCATTCAATGCGATCGTAAGCCTTGCAAATATCAAGTTTAATAGCCATAAAATTCTCCTTATTTCCAGCCTTTGTTTTAATATAATGATTTGTTTCATAGGCGACCAGAACATTATATGTTATGAGGCGGGGAGGAACAAACGCTGATTGAGTAGGAGAAACCAGCTTATTAAGAATGCTCCTGAGACGGTTAACAATGATTTTGGAGCCAATTTTATAGACTACATTGCACAAGCTGATGGGCCTATAATCTGTGATTTTTTCTGGAAGGATAATTTTAGGAATGAGCACGATAAAAGTATAATTAAGCGAGGGGGGCAAGTTTTTATTAATCAGAAAATCAAGCACACAGTCGGTCACAGAAGAACCAATAAAGTGCCAGTATTTGGTAAAAAGGAGCACCGGAAGCCCATCGGGTCCCGGTGATTTCAAGGGGGCCATATTACTGAGAGCATGTGTTACCTCAGACTCCGAGAAAGGAATAGAAAGTGCTTGTGCTTCCTCCAGAGTCACCCTCGCCTGCATCTGATCCAGAATCTCATCAATCTCATTCTCATTGGGGTTTGTCATGTGGAAGATCTCCTTAAAATAATCCACAACAATACTCGAAATACGACCCTCATTGTTTTGCCAGATCCCGTGCTTATCTTTCAATTTATCAACCCTGTTGACCCGTTTCCTTTTGGTAGCCCGGGCATGAAAGAATGCAGTATTTCTATCACCTGCTTGCATCCATTGCACCCTACTGCGCTGTCTCTAGTACTCATCATTATCACTATAGAGCTGCTCCAATCTAGCCTTGAGCTCGCCAATAGCTAACTTTGACTCCGAAGTCTGAATCCCCGTGTTAAGGAAATGAATCTGCTCTTTTATTTCCGCAATCTGCTTATTCGGGTTTCGAATTGCCATTTTGCTCCACTGGATGAGTGCAGCCCGACACCCACTAGTCCGGTGTAATACTCTCTCAACTGGGTTCTCACCTTCCTCAGCGAGCCAAGCTTGCCTAACCACATCTTCACATTCCTCACGCCTGACCCACATGGATTCAAATCGGAACGGCCTTCTTCTGGTGTGAGTCTCCACGTGATCCACGTGTTTGGTGGTGAGAAGAATAGGGGTGTGATCTGACCCCGTCGATTGCAAGTGTGACACCAAGGGGGCTGGAAAAATATTCAACCACTCGCCGTTAGCACAGAACCGATCAAGTCGAGATCTTACCGTGAACGGGTGCTCGCGGTTGTTGGACCACGTTAACGGATATCCAACGAAACCCAAATCTGAAAGTCCACACTCAATAAGGCAATTCCGAAAACCCTGAATCTGACCCGATAATATGTCATTTCCACCTTTTTTTTCCGTGTGACATGTGATTTCATTAAAATCACCACCAATGAGCCACGGCATGTCCATCTGATCCCTCAGTTGCCTGATACGCACCCACGATTCCTTTCGTCTGTTAAACTCAGCAAAACCATAGAAGCCCGTGCACCTCCATTTAATATCTGAGAACACATTTTGAACCGTCACGTCAATATGATTCTGGGAGAAGGATAATAATGATACATCAACCTCCTTAGACCATAACAATGTGAGCCCACCTGCCCTACCATCCCTCTCAACAGCCACTCCGTCGTAGTTCCATGTCTGTTTTAGTCTCTCAATCAACCGAAGTGTAGCTTTCGTTTCCGAAAGAAACACGAGTGAAGGGTTATGTTTCCGGAGCAGCGCTCCGAGCTCGTGAATTGTCAAGGGACCCCCCCAGCCCTTGGCAATTCCAAAATAGGCAACTCATTGCGGTGGCGGGGCTGCGCCGCAGCCTCCGCCGATGAAGAGGTGTCCTCGCCCCGAAGAGTTAAAAGACTTTTCTTGCTGGCCCGCTGAGAATCAAGGACCATGGAATCATCCGCTTTCTTTTTCCGACCCTTCTTCGCCACTGTGATGATTTGTCGACTCGTTCCATGCCCCACACTGTTCCCATGCAGCTGGATATCCGTGGTAATTAGTTGAGTCTCATCCCACAAGTTAGGGCTAACATTCTCTATATCACCACCACTAACTGCCCTCTCAAGGGAGCTTGTAGGAGAGCCGTTTCCCACCTCTCTCGACGAACTCAAGTTCGGGTGGATGGTTGTCCGGGGTTCCGACAGGTTAGTAGTCTGGATGGCTTGGAGCGGAAGTCCTGAGCTAACCTCATCTCTGCCTATGGAAGCCTTCATCCACACACCGTACGGAAGATTCTCGCCAGGGTCCGAAAAGTTCTCATCATACCGATCAGGGCACCTAGACTCATTGTGCCCAATGACACCACACAAGAAGCAGAAGGTCGGTAGGCGCTCATAAGTGAAGGAGACCCAATGTTTGGAGGCGTTGTCATCAAGAACATATAGATACCACGCTTAAGTTTTCTTGTGATGTCGATTTTGATCTTAACTCGCATAAAATCACCACACTCACTCAATTTTGGCTTCATAACTTCAATAACCGTGCCAATTTTCTCTCCCATCAGCCGAGCCGTCTCCACGTTACGTTGGGCCAATGGAACTTGGTGTAGACGCACCACAATTGGCATGAGCACGAGATCAACCAGTTTAGGGTCCATTCCCGAGGCAAGTTCCTGGAAGATGACGGCGTTACGATCGAGTATCCATGGACAGCCGCTCATTGCATGTTGCGCATCAAGTTTGTGATCGTATCGAAAAACGAATTTATTCGGTGCCACGGTTTCAAAAGCAAAGCCCTTGACCGGTTGAAGGAGCCGCACCAGATTCATACGAATAGTTGTGGCACTAATATCCTTCGAGCAAACGATCCGCCCAACCAGACTAACCCCTGTACGTACCGTTCGAGAAACCCTAGGATCAGATGGCAAAGCAACGCATTCCTCTTCTTCATTGGTCAGCGTCACTTTCCTTGCCAATTGTTCAGCGATTTCCTCCATGATCGATGAGGTGAGAGAGATGAGATTCCTGACAGCGAGGCACAGTGAGACGGACGAAGCAGGCGCACGGATCTGAGAAATAGGTAGGATAATGAATAAGGTGAGATAACCCTAGCCGCCGCAGAAGAAATCAAAATATTAATATAAACCCTAGAAAAGAAGACTTAAATAGCAAGTAAATGATTAAAGCAATGAAACGATCCCATCTGCAGAGAAATGAAGAGACCCAAGATGAGAAATTTAGAAGAAGATTAGCGTAACCCCTCTCCCAAAGAGAGAAAAACACCTCTCATGCGAGACTCAAAACACCTTGAATTTTTTAATCACCTTGAATTTTTTAATCTATACTTAATACATATTAAAAAAAAAAAGGAAAATGAAAAAAAGAAAAGAAGTTGGGGGCAATCTTGTCATTGTATGTCGCATAAACCGCAAGTGAGCCACACGATTTGCGACAAGGGGGTTTTTGCCTTTGACTATTAGGGGATATTTGCTATATTTTTCATAACAGAGGGAAAATGCACAGTTACGATTTTCACATGGGTAGTAAATGCAATAAGCTCTTAATTAAGAACTTCTACGACTTGCAAATTTTCAATAGCTTTCATATATACATAATACATAGATGTATTTGGAATATCTATTTCCGAGCTTGTTTGTATCTAAAAAATATAAAGTATAAACAAATAGAAAAGATTAATCGTCTTATAAATGTAAGATTTTTATTTAATTTTATAAGGGTGATTACAAATAAGCCCATCAATGGGTACTTGTTCATAAAAGATCCAGACAAAAATCTCCTTTACCAATAAGTCCACACATGGTCCAGATTTTTTTAAATGACTAAAATAACCCCTCATACTTTACTATGCTTCAATTTCATCCTTAACTTAATTTAACCTTAATTTGGACCCAAATTTTACAAATTATTCAATTTTGACCCAAAACATTTTTTTTTTTCAAATTTTTTTTCCCGCCGGATTCCGGCGTTGACTTCTAGTTTTTTTTTTTCCTTCCGGATTTTTTCGCCGGTCTCCGGCGTTGACTATTTCGAATTGTTTTTTTTTCTTTTGTATCTTTCTGTAACTTTTTTTTTTCGTTTAAACAACAATATTGCTGTGATTGACAGTAATATTAACTATATTACTGTTAAACACATTAAAATTAACTAAATTACAGTTTAACACAGTAATATTAACACAAGAAAACTCATTATTATTGTGTAATAGAGTAATATTACTATATTGACCGTTCAACAAATGTAAACATAATAAAAAGCCAAAAGAATTAATATTACTGTGAGTGACAATAATATTACTATAACAACAGTAATACTACCGTCAACCACAGTAATATTACAATAATAGACAGTAATATTATTATGTTACTCCGTGAATAACTCAGACAAACAAAAAGAAAAAAAAAGAAAAAAAAAATAGTCAACGCCGAAAACCGGCAAAAAAAATCGAAAGAAAAAAAAAATGAAAATTCAACGCCGGAATCCGGCGGCAAAATTTTTTTTTTGAAAAAAAAAAGTTTTGGGTCAAAATTGAATAATTTGTGAAATTTGGGATCAAATTGATAATAAATTAAGTTAAGGATGAAATTGGAGCATATTAAAGTATCCTCCAAAAAAAAGTCAAAATTGAATTTTTGTGGTCAAAATTGGATTTTTGTGGACAAAATTAATTAAATTGGGGTTACAATTAAGAATTGGGTATAAATGGTTGAGGGTAATATTGGGATATACATGAATGTTTCCTTTATTTATAATAAATTTCAAAGGGATGGGCTTATTGGTAAAAGAGATATATCTCTTAAACCTAGAATAATAAAGATGACTTGGTTGAGGACTTAGAATGTTTTTCTTGTGCATTTAATTTAGGGAAAATTGCACATCACCCCCTATAAATTTCTAACTTTTGCACTTTACCCCCTCACAATTTCAAAAAGTGAATGTCCCCTTCAAAATGTTATTCTTGTTGCACATTGCCCGATAGCAAAATTCCGATGGATTCACCGGAATTGAGTGTTTTTGTTGCACTTTTCCCCTTTAAATATTATTTTTTTGTTGCACGTTGCCCCCCTACAAACATTATTTTTCTACACATTACCCCTTTAAAATGTTATTTTTGTTGCACGATGCCCACCAAAAAATATTTTTTGAGACAAAGTACAATGGAAAAATACATTGAAGGGGGGGTTATCTCTTTTTTGAATTTCTCGGGGGGAAAGTCCAAAAAGGCGAAATTTATAGGGGGTGAAGCGCATTTTCTCCTTTAACTTAATAGAGTTTTGAATATATTTTAGGGCAGATTGCACATCATCCCCTATAAATTTCTATTTTCGCACTTTACCCCCTCAAAATTTTTAAAAGTGAATGTCTCCCTTCAAAATATTATTCTTGTTGCGCATTGCCCCGATAGCAAAAATCCAATGGATTATTCATCGGAATTGAGGATTTTTGTTGCACGTTGCCCCTTAAAAACATAACTTTTTTGCACATTGCCCCTTTAAAATGTTATTTTTGTTGCACAATGCCCTCCAAAAATTAGCTAATGGGGCAAAGTGCAATCAATATAATACTTTGAAGGGCAAATATCCATTTTTTTATTTTTTAGGGGGGAGAGTGCGAAAACATAAATTTATAGGGGGCAAAGTGCATTTTATCCTATATTTTATTAGTTTTTTTGGTTGAGTCATAAATATGCATTGGTTTTTTTTATACTAATTATTAATGTTCATTTCATTTAATTTTACAAGAAGTTTTAATATAAAGTTTTTTTCGTATAGATTTTTATTGTTGGTTCATTTTCATTGTGATCACTAAGTATATGTTTTTACAAAAAAAATATTTAGATAAATATGAATTTAATTATTATTTTCTCAAATAAAACCTAAGAAATATTAATTAAACATTAGTTAGAATTATTTCCTTCATAAGAAATATGTAGTAGAACATTTATATATTAATACTCGATAAATTAATAACCTCGCTTAATTAATAATCTTGTCCGGTCCCGGCTCGGTAAACATGTATTAAATTATTTGCACGATAATTTAATATTTTGCTAAATTAATTGAATTTTTTTAATCTCGACTGTATTAATTTATAGAAGTTTTACTGTAATTGTATATTTTATTCAATGGTTTATTGAGATTCTTTATTGCAAAAATATAACAAAAAATAAATAATTAATATGTTAAATTTTTCCCATTATTTTGGCGTCTTTGACATTGAGGATCAAATTCCCCTCCAAAACCATTCTAACTCAATAACCATATCACCTAGTTTATTTTTAACCTATTTATTTTTATAAATTAAATGTCAACTTATTCAACCAACCATCACATTACCTCCAAAATCCCAACTTTTGTAACTTAAAGCACTAAAATCCTGATTTTGAAACATGGTGGACTAAGGTGGTGTTTGCAAAAGCTTATTTAAAAGCATAAGTTGGTGATTGTGAATTAAGTTGATATTAATTAGTGCTTAACTCTAAAAGTTGGGGGTGTATGCAAAAAATCTGGAAAATTAACTAAAATAGAAGAAGGAGGTACATGGGTGATTTTAAAATTATAGCTTAAAGCAGCTTATTTTAAGAGAAGCAGAAGCAAAAGTCGGTTTTGCAAACACCTAAAAACAGATTATATGAGAAAAAAAACTCATAATCTATTTTTAAAAGGTTTTGCAAACACCACCTAAAACTCCAAACTAGCAAAGTTACAGGACTAAAAAACTCATTTTGCCTAAAATTAATATTAAAAAGAAGAATTATTATTAAATTGAGATAATTAGCAAGAACCCTCAATTTAGGGAATGTAGTTGAGGAAAATCTCTCCCAAAAGTAATTAGAGAAACCTCAGTCCCCTTTAAAACAATACTTTTAACAAATCTAAAATGTTTAATATACCCTTGAAGAACCCTATTTCAATTGTTCTTTTTTCTCTCCCTATTTCTCCCGTCGTCTCTTTTCTCCCTTTTCTTCTTTCTCTTCTCTCTTTTCTCACACGACACGGTGCCGCAGCTGAGAGCGCTGCCGGAGCGGCGGTGATGCTCACGTGGATGGGCTGCGGCGGCGGCAGAGAATTTTGGGGGTTGATGAAATGGAAGCTGTGGTGGTGGTGGCTGTCGACGGTGGAGTTTGCGGCAGCGAAGAGCCCGGCGTTTTTTTTCCACTGGAGGGGTTCTTGCTTGATATGTACAAGGTGGGGATGGTGATGGTGTGGTGTAACATGTTTATGATCCAAGGCATGGTTGAACCGACCCATGAATTGATTCGCAGCCACTCATTGTGTGTCGTAACCCTCTTCAAATGTGCGGAATTTCTCGAGGAAGCCACTCTACCCACTAGTCGAAATAAGCTTATGAAATCCTAGTTTGTGATTGCGTCTGCCTAATAGTAATTCTCGTCCGTGATTAGAAACTTCGAGCGATTAATCCGGAATTACCTTTCATCGGGCCGAGTGTGTGATTTAGTTTGAGGAACGTAGCATCCGAAATTTTTTTTACGACAACTGGAGAGCGGGAATAGGTTTTAGAGTAATTTTTTAAAAGATAGACGCGTACAAGGAAATAATAATTAAACCTTATTAACAAAACGAACTATACGGCACATGAATATGAGAAGTAAAAAATACGATCAAATAATGCAGAACTAAACGGTTAATTACAACCAACACCCTGAGGTATGCTTAAATTACGAAAAAAATCCCTCTTGTTTGGATAATTACATCTACCCCTCAACTATGAATCTTCTTACACCTCCACCCTTATGGTATAGAAATTCAACATAATCATCTAGATTCCGTGGAATGTGCTCTAGTTTGTACTCGTTTTGTGTAAAAATACAGTTTCTGATACACTACAATCTGATGTATTCAAGCCAAAAAACACATATTATGATCATCTAGCTTCAAAATGTGGAGTTGGAATGGGATAAAACAGGTCCAAAATTAAGAATATTCCATATAATCTAGAAGATTCCACTAAATTTGAAACTGCAATGGTAGATGTGTAAGAAGATTTAGAGTTGATGGGTGGTTGTAATTACTCAAACAGAAGGGGGGTTTTCGTAATTTTACCATACCTCAGGGGTGGTTGTAATTTACCCCATAACTAAATCACAAAAAATCTTCTTTACAAATCACACTAAGTGCAACTCCAACGGGGTTATTAAATGGGTTATCAAACTCCTTAACCTCCATTTGACTCCCCAAATTTAAAAACTCTCTCCTCCAATGGGGTTATTAAAATAGAGTTCTATTTTGATAACTCATCCATCCGGAAGTAAAAATACATCCCAAATAAATAATTATCAAATATTCTCCTAAAAAATAGGAGCACGTAAAAAAAGAAAAACCTCAATAGGAATTGAGTTTTCATTTCTTTACGTAAAAATCTCAACAGAATAAAATTAAATCATCTACGTCTTCATTAAATTTACACTGCAAAAAAAAATCTCATAAATATCTCATCAGATTTTTTTTTCTCTAGAGCTTCAACAAAGTTCCACGGAAAAAAAAGAATCTCTATGTATATATATTTTTTTCTGTTTTGAAAAGGTAAAAAATTGACTAATATTGACTTTGAGGATAGTTTACCAGAAAAATCGGTTTGTATAGTTATTTAAAATGGAATAAAAATAAATAATACATAAATAATCATAAATTTGTTTGATAATTGTTTTTTAATACTTGTGGTTGTAGTTCATTAGCTGTACAGAGATACAAAGTATAATACTGGTTATCAAATGAGTATTTGATAACCCCATTTGATAACAATGGGTTGTAGTTGCTCTAAAGGGTGCAAGTTGGAACGAAAATTCCAATTTCCGCCGGTTTCGCTCCGAAAAGTTCCGATTTTAGAACAACTTTTTTCATTCCAACTTCTGAAATTTCGATTTCCGAATTTTTGGATTGGAATTGAAATTATATAAAATAAATATGGAATTTTCGATTTCCGATCCGATTTAATTTCAGAAATTTATTTCAAAAAATACACCCATAAATAATATATTATATAATACTTATTTTTTCGAAAAATACACCTATAAGTTTTGTTTTAGGATTTTGAGATAATGAATTGTTGATAGAATTTTTATTGGATATTATGTTGTGTTTATTTTTATTTTTTATTTTTGAACTGAAATTTAGTAATTATTAGTTTTTCTTCTATCGACGTGGATGAACTTATTTTTGGAAAATTATGAACATTTTCGAAAATTTCCGCCATGTTTTGAAATTTTAAATCTTATGTGAATTCCGATTTTTATCCGAAATTCCGAAATTACTGGGTCTTTTGGAATTGGAATGAATTTTTAGAAATTGAATCGAAATTGATTTCCTACTTCCGAATATTTTTTGAAATTTTCCAAAAAGGATAATTCCATCAGATCCATCCGACTTTCAACCCTAATCACACCCCCAAATACCCACGTTCCTCTTTTCTCAGCCGTCAGATTTCATTATCATCAACAGTACTAATTAGGACACGTGGTGTCCCACTTATCGGGAAACGAACGGTCCTTGTACAGCCACGTGTCGATTCCACGTTAAATTATCATACTCATACCCCTCTGCATCTTCGCCCCCCCCTCCCTTATCGGACCTCCGACAAATACCCTCTCGCCGCCGCACCCCGCACACTCAACCCTAAAAAAAAAGTAAATACAATAAATCTCAATCTTTCCGCCAAAATCCCGTCCCCTGATTTCTCGCCGCAAGAAAAAAAAAAAACCCAATTAATTCTTCTGTTTTCAGCCGACAAAGAAGAAAAAAAGAAAGGGTCTTTGTCGGAAACTATGGCGGATTCCGACAACGATTCGGGGGGACACAGCAACAGCAACGCGAGCAGCAGAGAGCAGGACAGGTTCCTGCCGATTGCAAACGTGAGCAGAATAATGAAGAAGGCGCTGCCGGCGAACGCGAAGATATCAAAGGACGCGAAGGAGACGGTGCAGGAGTGCGTGTCGGAGTTCATCAGCTTCGTCACCGGCGAGGCCTCCGACAAGTGCCAGAGGGAGAAGAGGAAGACGATCAACGGCGACGATTTGCTCTGGGCCATGACCACCCTTGGATTCGAAGACTACGTTGACCCCCTCAAAGTCTACTTGGCCAAGTACAGAGAGATCGAGGGGGAGAAGACCTCCGTCTCCGCCGTCAAAGACGCCGCCGGCGGTGGCTCAGCCGTCACTTCCGGCGGCGGCGGTTATAACGGTGGGGGGATTTATGGTGGTGGTGGTCCGGTGATGGGATATCATCATGGAGGACAAATGTATGGTGGTGGTGGATTTCAGCATATTGGTGGTGGTGGTAATTTGGACACTACGGGCAGCTCCGGCAGCTATGGCGGTGGAAGTGGTGGTGGAGGAGCAACAACGGGGAGGCAGAGGTGAGGTGAGGTGGGGGTGGGGGGTGGATGTTTTCTTTGCAAATTAATGAAGTTACTAATTATTTTCTTAATAGGTATATACTTTGATTAATCATCTTTTGATGATTATTTTTTTGACTCTTTTTTTCGATAATATTAATCGTGTTCCGTCTTTACTTTTTTCCGGGGGGCGGGGGCGTGTTTGATTTTTATAAAAAAAAACGATGATAATACAATGAGTGATAAAGGCGGATGTAAACTCGATACAATGTGACTGCGTTTCTTGAAATTTTGGAACATATTTGGTGATTAATTTAATTTGCTTGAATATAATGGTTTCTTTGAGAAGTTATTATTGTTAGTGTGTGTTTCTTGCTTCTCGGGTTTATGGGGTTGATTTATTCGAGTGTCTTCGATTGGTTTGTCGAGTGCTTTGTTGTTGTTTTCTCGTAAAATCGAGTCAATTGTTCTAGGACTTTCAGAAAAATCTATAAATTTGGAACAGCCACTCTAGAATCTTGGTTTTCTAGTTGCGATCGAGAATACGGGAAATTGTTCGTACAATTGGCTAAATTAATAGAATTTTGTCAGTTCCGACTCTATTAATTTATAGAAATTTAATTAACTGTATAAGCTTTATAATATGATCATGCATTAGGACAATTTGTTTTTCTTTACAGTAAGTACTAAGTACATTCTCAAGTACTGAAAAACATGGACAATTAGTGTATTCTTGTATCCTTCTCTACTTAATTACTTCTTATTTTTCTTAATAATGTAATATGTATCATGTATACAAGGTTGATTTAGTTGACTGATTTTCACATACTGTATCAAAGGTACATATTTGATTGGTTATTCGGGTGAATTATAAAAACACGCATTTGAGGTGATGTTTGTAAATCGAAACCAGATCTCCGGAGGATGTTTGTATCGGGTGTTTAGAACTGTCACTAAAGATAAATTTCTTGCTACAGGCTCATGTTATATTGGACCAAAAACAAGGAATCGAACAAATGATAAAACGGACCAATTGTAATCGTATGCTGCCCATGAGCACGACTAGGTTGGGCCAAATGCTGCCCATTAAACTCGGAATGGTCGTCTTCGAACTGGGGATGGCCGAGTATCCCTCTTCGTCGTAGTTACATAGATAGCCATTACTTCTTGCCACGACTCGCTCAAAGCTATTTTATCTGTGTTTTTAACAATGCAAATAATTGCATTAAATAAATAGATAAAATCCATTAAATTATAAGAGAAAAACAATAACCGTAGCAAACGTCTGGGCATCACACTAGTAGAAAAATGGTTTTTTACTACGAACATTAACCGTAGCAAAAGGAATCAAATTTGTAGTAAAAAGGCTTTTGTTACACATTTGCTACGAATTTGCCCCGTAGCATATACGGGCGTGACAAAAACTTTGCTACGGCAAAATGGCCGTACCAAATATTTTTTTGCTACGGTGAATCCTAGTATTTATCACGACTTCAAAATTGTTTTGTACTAAAAAGTACCTTTTATTACGGCTCTTTACCGTAGCAAACAATTTCGTAGTAAAGAGCAAATTTTCTACTAGTGTCATTACCGAAAACCAAATCGGTTTTCGGTTTTTTAGTAGTTCTATTTATAGCTAATTTCTATTTTAGTCATTTCTTGGGATGTAGTTGTTGTAGCTCGCCTACTAAGGTTTCTATATAAATTCTTTTTATTGTCAGAATACCAAAAAAGTACATGACACCGTTGTAATGAAAATTTATTTTCCTCTGATACCTTTTTTTTTTTATAAATATTATTATAATATTTACAAATTAATGAAATAAAACTTTCTTGGCAAAAAAATAAAAATAAACGCTAAAACTTAATTAGAAAATTAATAGTTAAAAGTTAATTACAAATCAATAAATTTATATTATAGTAAACTAGTAATTGTACCCGTGCGATGCACGGGACTACAAATTGCATTGTTTTGATGTTGTAAGAATATAAACAAACGTTTGATGTATCGTATGATCAAAATTCTATTATACTGGAACATTATTAAGTATACTACACACAAAAAAAAAAAGGAAATAACTTTACTGTTGAATAATGTTCCAAATTAATTGAATCAGCTAATACCAGTAGATTGAAAATTTGAACCAGGAAAAAAATTTCAATTATGTCTTTCATGTTGAGCTTAAAAGTAATTTGATTTAATAGCTTAGTTAACATAATCAAAACTAAACTATCGACAACATAAAAGGCCATCTATACATCTTGCATCGGAACTAAGCCCTTCTCCACTGCCTCATTTTAAAATTGTTTTGCCACTGGAATTAACAATTGGAAAATTAAGAAACAAAAATAAATATAAACAATAAATTAAATATCGCATACAAACAATAAGTCTTGAAGGTCGACTTCCAATAGCTTGTGGCTCCGCCCATTTTTTGGTTAATTCTCTCAAATCATCCCTTTCAATAACATGTCCAATAACATATAAAATGAAATAATTGTTATACATAAAATTTGAAAACTTTGGTATAAATTAATGAAACACATAATTTAACAAAATGAAATTACCTATAAACCATGATGGGAAAAGATGTAAACTAATTGCTACACAGTCAATAGGATGAAGAAGATAAGAAACAAAATCTAATGTCGGGTTACCAAAAGAAAAAGCCTTAGGTAGGGAAGAAATAAAATTCAAATGTTGCAGACATTCTGTAAAACGATGTCACAAAATTCGCTAGGGATGAAAATCAGATTTATTTACCCTTTTCTGTAAAAATCGAAAATCAGATTATTATAAATAATATCTAGGAGAATTTGATGAAAATAGATAATAATATTTAAAATAATATTTAGGAGATAAAAATTTGATAAAAAAAATAAAAAAAAAAATAATATTTAGGAGATAAAAATCTGATAAAAATCGAAAAAAAAAATTAAAATAATAGTTAGAAGATAAAAATTTGATAAAAATCGAAAATAACATTTCAAATAATGTTAATGAGATAAAAGTTGATAAAATATGAAAATAATAATTAGAATAATATTTAGGAGATAAAATATGATTAAAATCAAAATTATTATTTAAAATAATATTTAGGAGATAAAAATTTGATAAAAATCGAAAATAATATTTAGGAGACAATAATCTGATAAAAAACGAAAATAATATTTAGGAGATAAAAAACTAATAAAAACATGATAAAACTCGAAAAAAATATTTAAAATATTATTTAGGAGATATAACTTTGATAAAATTCGAAAATAATATTTAGGAGATAAAAATCTGCTAAAAGTTGAAAATTATATTTAAAATTATAGTTAGGAGATATAAATTTGATAAAATTAAAAAAATATTATTTATAATAATATTTAGGAGATAAAAATTTGATAAAAATAAAAAATAATATTTAAAATAATATTTAGGGGATACAAATATGATAAAATTCAAAAATAATATTTAAAATAATATTAAACAGATAAAAATTTGAAATTTTTTTACAAATATGACATTAGAGTTTCTTAGGGTTGCCCTAGCGTTTCTTTCTTTTATATATAAGATTAAAAACCAAACTTCTTTAACTTTAAACCTATTTGTCCAGTGTTACTAGCAATGTCGTGTACAAAGAGGTATTTAACGAATCCCGCATGGGTATAGCTCAACTGGTTCCGGAGGTGGTAAGATGGTACAGGGTCCTAGGAATATTTTCATTTCTGGAAACCTCTATTTCAGTGGTACCTTCTAAACAAGGAAAATTCTCAATTTAGAAAATTCGCTTGAAATCTATAAAATTGCATTCCTCTTTTTCTTCCAGTTCATAATTGAGTATTACGAATTTTAATACAATCATATTGAATTCCAATTTACCTGAGATTAACAAATTAATCTTAGTTCACCTTATTAAGGAATCTTCTCCACAAGAAGTGTAACCCTCAATGGTTCACGTGTATAACTAGCCGTGGGACCACAACTATTTGTGACTTGAATAACTGTGTATGCAATTATGGACTCGTCACAAATACCCCGATTTAGATTAAAACTTATTTTAATCTATATCGCCGATCATATTAGTTATGCCCAACGAATTATGATTGACGCCTAGCAACTACGTGTCATAATTCTCTAGATACAAATGAAGTGCATGCAAGAACCTTAATTTATAGTTAGCGTACAGTACAGTCTCTTTGACTAAACATATGCCCTGATCGAACTAGAGGTATTGGTCCATTGAAACCTCTAATTAACATTATTCGATAACTATGCGACCGTTCTAATTAAAGCTATAAAGTCCATTCGTGTTTGACTTAGAGAAACTCTTTTCTCTAATCACTACACTTTCTACTTCAGCCGAAGATTCCTTGAACAATATACTTGAAAAATACATAGGACATCCATGCAAGTACGCAAGCGGTCAAATCCCTAACTACAATGCACAGACTCCCACTAGATCTCGGACTGTGCGAACGTTGGCCCTTGCAGCGGTCTTCGAGGAGACTCAGGGACATGTCACAACACAACTGGTCCTCTAATGAAGTCACAGTGATGTATTAGGTCTAAGAACTAATGGTGTACAACTATAATCATAAAATCTCTACTCGATTAATGGGAACCACTTAGAGATTCTAGGACGGGGGAGTTCAGTGATCTCATCGATGATGAACACCCACTTATGTATGCCAATATCACTATATTGTAGCAGATGGGACTCAACTCGCATACACTTAGTGCTAGTCTCTAACGGGAAATGGCACTATCCTAATTATTGGCGTAACTCATTAACTAGGAACTTGTTTAATAGTTATCTTACTAAATGAATTATCTCATGATTACCCTAGATCAATTCATAGTAATTTAATAATAACTACAAGGTCTATATCTATGCATAATAAAATGAGACAATAGATATAGCTTGCCAAAAATAGAATTTCATTAATAACGAAAATAGATTGTTTACAAGTAAATATGGAAAGATCATAATCACAAGTTGGCTTGTTGGTCACCTACTCTAGCACATGCCCCCTCATCAGCACTATCACGCGCTACAAGGCTACCACATCAGCCAATTTTTTTATTTATTTATTTTTCTTTGCTTTTTCTTTTAACTTTTTTTTTCTGTATCAGGTATATTAATCGATATAACTTTGAAGCATAGTCGATTAAGGAACTAACTACTAAAAATAAAATAAAAAACACAATTACGTAAAAACGAAATTCGACATTTTTGTAACAAAACAAATAGTATACATAAATTATAATTGATTTGCACAAATCGGAAACAATACACAAAAATCGAAAAATGAATAAAAAAATGATGTCGACTAACCTTAATCGACTACCAAAGCAGTCGATTAACACCTTAATCGACTACCAAAGCATAGTCTATTAACTTAATTGACTACCAAAAACGTAGTCGATTAAAAGTCCAGCCTGCGTGAATTTATCTACCCGGGCCGCCCTCTGCCTGATCTACCAAAAACCCTAGATCTTCCTCCCTCATCGTCAGCACACCGCCGCCACACCACACCATCACCACCCCACTTCGATACTCTTACGGTTTTTTTATTACAAATAAAGTAAATCACAACCCGCACCACCAACCAAAGCAGAACCACCACCCATCAAAATCCTATTCCAGCAACAATCGACGAAAAAGTCATCTTCCTAGCACTCGTTCCGGCAACACGCGGCGAAAAAGCCATCTCCAAGAGAAGGTAAAGGAGAAGGAGCGTCGTTCTAGTGACGCTAGGGCTGAAAGTCGGAAGGATCGGATCGGATCGGAATTAGCCATTTTGGAATATTTCCAAAAAATTTCGGAAGTACAAAATCAATTCCAATTCCAATTCCAAAATTTTCGGAATCTAAAATTTCATTCCAATTCCAAAAGGCCCGGAAATTTCGGAATTTCGGAAATTTTTCGGAAATGACATAAGTATTAAAATTTCGAAACTTCGCTGAAAATTTCATAATTTGCTAAAAATAAAAACATCCACGTCAATTCAAAAAATAAATAAAAATAAACGACATCATAATATCCAATAAAACTTCTAGCAAAAATTAAATAAACTCTTTGGCTTTGCACAAGAAATAATAAACGTAAAACTAGGGTTTTGCATAAAATAAACTAGGGCTTTTTGAGGTGACATGGCCCATAAAGAATAAATAGAAGTATAGAACTAAACAATGTAAAATAAGTATAATATATATATATATATATATATATATATATATATATATATATATATATATATATATATATACTACTCAAAGATGTATTTTTTGGAAAAAAATCGGTTTTTTTTCGGAAAAAAATCGGAATCTTTTCGGAATTAATTTCGGAAATAATCGGATCGGAAATCAGAAATTCCAATTTGTTTTTATATAATTCCAATTCCAATCCAAAAAAATCGGAAAAAATCGGAAATCGGAAATTCGGAAATCGGAATGAAAAAAGTTGTTCCAAAATCGGAACTTTTCGGATCGAAACCGGCGGAAATCGGAATTTCCGTTCCAACTTGCACCCCTAAGTGACGCCGATGACTCTGGTTCTTCACTTCCTAGACCGAGAGAGAAAAAAACTAGAGGTTTGGGAGAGATTTGGGTAGGAAATTGAGAAGAGGAAAAAATAGCAGAGAAGAAGAGAGAGGAAAAACGTGAAAAGAAGAAGAGAGAAATGATAAATGAGATTAGGGCTCTTTTTTTAAATAAATCTGAACTTTTTTTTTTTTTTTTTACCAATTTACCCAATCAAAACATAGTCAAAAAGTCCAAACTTCCATATAAACAAGATTAAAAACACCTTAAAATTACGAATCGAAAACTCATTTAAAACAAATCTGAGCTAAAAAGAAGTTACCTCGATCACAGAGACTGTAAAATTTATCTACTCAATTACAATTTTATCCTAAAAATTGATAAAATTGTAATTGGGTGGTATATTATTTCTTTTTTCTGGATAAATTTTCAGAAAACAGACTCAGATCTTGACGACGGCGGTAGAAGACTCAACAATTGCAGTTGCCCCCTCAGGTCAGAATATTGCCGCCCCCGCCTCCTTTTGCGCCTCCAGGGCTGCCAGTGCTCATCGGTTTGCACCCCCCACTTATTGAGCGGTGTCACCTTTTCCGGCTATCACCGTCGGCCCTTGTCGTTGATGTCGAGAGAGATCGAGAGGAGAGATATGAGAACCGAGAGGAAGAGAGAAGAATGAGAGAGAGAATGAGAGACGATTGTAGTTGAGGGTGGGCTAGGGTATGTATTAAAAGGGTAAAATAGGAATAACGTATTTTTAAGGGGGTCACACTAATTAAAATTGAGATTTTGGTGTCGGAAAAAGTTTATAAAGTCAATTAAATTTAATTCACACTAGTAGAAAAATAGCTTTTTACTACGATCATTAATCGTAGAAAAATGTATCAAATTCGTAGTACAAAGGCTTTTGCTACGCATTTACCCCGTAGCATATACGGACGTGACAAAAGCTTTGCTACGGTAAATGGCCGTACCAAATACTTTTTTGCTACGGTAAATCCTAGTATTTACTACGACTTCAAAATTGTTCCATAGTAAAAAGTACCTTTTATTACGGTTTTTCACCGTAGCAAAAAAATTCGTAGTAATAAGCAAATTTTCTACTAGTGTCATATTATTTTCCATTTGAGGGGTATTTCAACGGAAGTAAATAATGGGTAAAAATTGATTTAAAATGGATTCATATTTGGAGGAGTTGGAGAAAATATTACAAATTATAAAATTCTAAAGTACTATTTGTCGAAAAAGTACATGCTTTAGTAACGAAAATTGCTAATAACATTCCACTGCACTCTAAACAACTTTGAAATTTATGTGCCTTCAAATTGAAAACAAGTTAATTTTGTACCATGTTCTTTCTCCACTAAGGGGCCAACCTGTCTTCCTAATTTCCATGTCCGAAAGGGAGATAAGTCTTTTTCTTACCAATTAACCAAAAAATATTCTCATTAATTAAATCCTCAACATACTCATTGACAACTTTTAATATTCTCTAATGTAATATGGTAAAAAGAAAACATAATGATATTGGCTACCATTAGTTATGGTAAAATGTCACTGTAATTGGTAGTTGAAACTAAATTTCCAAGTAGAAAAATATAATGCTTATAACATCAAAAAGAAGGTAATAAAATGAAAGGAGAAAAAAAAGAAGAATATAATGTTTCAAATAAATTAAAGAACCATTAATTTTTTGATCAATTTGCTACTCCAATGGTTTCATACCCTCTCTCCATAGTCCTCCGTCTCATAGTCCTCGTCTCTATATTCTTCTCCGACCATACATTCGCCATAAACAACCGCACAACCACCACGCACCACCACCACCACCACCGTCGCCATGACAACACCACCACCACAATCCATAACAACAATAGGCTCGTTCAACAAGACTACATTGCACTCCAAGCATGGAAACGAGTCATCTACTCGGACCCCTTCAACTTCACCTCCAACTGGCACGGATCCGACGTGTGCACCTACACCGGAATCTACTGCGCACCCTACCAAAACGACACCACCATCACTCTCGTGGCCGGCATCGATCTCAACCACGGTGACATAGCCGGATTCCTCCCTGAAGAATTAGGGTTACTCACTGGACTCGCCCTACTCCACCTTAACTCCAACCGCTTCTGTGGGATCCTCCCACAAACCCTATCCAATCTCTCTCTCCTCTACGAGCTCGACATAAGCAACAATAGATTCGTGGGGCCCTTCCCGCATGTAGTCCTCTCTCTCCCTTCCCTCCACTTCCTCGACATCCGTTTCAACGAGTTCGAGGGGCCGTTGCCCCCTCAGCTCTTCGAAAAACCCTTAGACGCAATATTCGTAAACAACAACCGGTTCACCTCCGTGATCCCGCAAAACCTAGGCTCGAGCACCGCCTCGGTAGTGGTCTTCGCCAACAACCGCCTCGGGGGGTGTCTGCCTCCGAGCATAGCCAACTTCGCAAACACACTGGAGGAGTTGCTCCTGATAAACACGAGCATAACGGGGTGCTTGCCAGTCGAATTAGGGTTTCTCTACAAGCTGAGATTGCTCGACGTCGGCTATAACCGAATAGTGGGCCCCATACCGTATAGCCTTGTGGGTTTGGCTCGGCTCGAAACCCTAAACCTAGGGCATAACGAGATGAGCGGGGTGGTACCCGAGGGGGTTTGTGTTTTGCCTAATTTGGTTAATTTTACATTTTCGTACAACTTCTTCTGCGAGGAGGAGGGCGTTTGTGGTAATTTGACTTCGAAGGGGGCGGTGTTCGACGACCGGAGGAACTGCGTGCCGGGGAAGCCGCTGCAGCGGAGTGAGAAGGCGTGTAAGGCGGTGGACCAGCGTGTTGACTGCTTTGACCATGGTTGTGGTGGAAAGTCTATAAATGGTTCTACTTTTAGTAATGCTAATACTTCTCATCACATCCCTTAATTAATTTTCAAACTTGTTTATTTGTGATATGTTCTTATGATCATCTGAACTAGTACTATTTAGCAGATGGAATGAATAATTTGGTGAATGTAATGTGACTTGTGTGTATAGTAATGTATATATATAGGCTTTACTTTTTACCTGTGAATATATTTGCATGTTGTTACTACTTGTGTGTGTTTACTGTCTAGTATAGTTCATTCTTGTGGGGCTAAGAGTATTAGAGAGTGAAAAAAAAAAAAAAAAAAAAAAAAACAAATACAAGGGTTCCAAAATTGTCATAGAGGTGTTAACAGAAAATACTATAAAATAAGTAATTGGAATGCTAAATCCCACACTAATTTTACCAAATCATCCACACAACTGAAAATATTTATCTCTCTAAAATCTTGTCTTCTCCTTTCCCACCCATCTTTTTTTTCGCTAACTTTTTCACAAAGTCAGACACTAAAAGCGGCCCTAGCATTTCAAGTTCGAATTTGAGAAAAATCTTCACGTGTTCAAACTAAAATGAAGTTGGAATTTGAGGAAAAAATTCAAATCGATATGAATTTGAATAATTAAAAAGGCATAATGAAATGGGTTCAATTACAAACACCCCCCGGAGGTATGGTCAAATTACAAAAACCCCTCTCTTGTTTGGATAATTACATCTACCCCCCTCAGCTATAATTTTTTCTTACACCTCCACCCTTATGGTGCCAAATTCAACATAATCATCTAGATTCCGTGGAATGTGCTCTAGTTTGTACTCGTTTTGTGTAAAAATACAGTTTCCGATGCACCACAAACTGATATATACAAGCTAAAAAACACATATTATGATCATCTTGCTTCATAATGTAGAGTTTGAATGGGATAAAACGGGTACAAAAGTGATAATATTCCATATATTCTCAAAGATTCCACTAAATTTGAGGAGTTGAGGGGGTGGTTGTAATTATCCAAACAAGAAGGGTGTTTTTGTAATTTGACCATACCTCAGGCGGGTGTTTGTAACTTACCCTAATGAAATTGAATAAATACTAAATATAACTGAACTCTTTTTTTATGATTATTCACGTGAAAAATTTACGAATTTTGAGTGATTTGGATAAAATTATCATAAAGAGAAGTTAGAGAGAATATGAGTAGAGAGAGATTTTTTTTAATTTATGTGTGGGATTTAGTAAATTTAGTGTTTGATCGTTTAAATTCACAGAAAATGAGATTTGTTCATTTTACCTTTCTATTACTTGGAAAAATAACCAAGGGTAATGATAAGGAACGTCAAATTGGATTCGTGTTGCAAAATAACTATTTAATTCGGAGAAGAGTTATTAATGGGCATTGGTGGAAATATCGAAAGAAATTATGGAAAAATAAAGGTTTTCTACGAACTCAAATCGTATTTGAGTACGAAACGAATTCTATCTCAAGTGAAACGGCTCAAGGAACAAAACTCATGAGCAAAGCTCATGAATCATGTCCAATTTCAGCAATCCAACGTCGTTTAGATACCTAAAAGTTCGTTTTTGCTATTTTATGCAGATTTTAGAAAATTAATATCAAATCATAGAAAAATCGGATTAGGATTCAATAAATTGGGTTGTTCCCAAAATTACGAGAGCTACTAAAATCAGACTCTAACTCTTTTTTTGCCCTTTTTGGTAATTTTTAGTATTTTCTTAGTTTAATTAGGGTTTTCAGTTTTTTAGTATAAGTAGCTTGCCTTGGGACTTTATTTTGAAAAAGAATTTCAAATTTTAATAAAATATTTAGAGTTTTCTCTATTTTTCTGGTGGATTCCAGAGTTTTCGGTGGATTCCGAATGTTATTTTGTTCTATAGGATTAATTCGTAGAAATTAATTCTTTACCGTACTTCCGTTCTGCGTCACAACGTAATTATATTGTTGTCGTTGACAGTAAAATAACTGTAAACACGATAATATTACTGTCAACCACATCAATATTATTATTTTTTTGGGTTTTTTGTTTTATTTGAGTTATTTACGGAACAACGTAATAATATTACTGTCTGTTATTGTAATATTACTGTAAACACAATAATATTACTGTGGTTGACGGTAATATTACTGTTGTTATAGTAATATTGCTGTCAACCACATCAATATTATTATTTTGTTTCAATTTTTTTGTTTGTTTGAGTTATTCACGGAGTAACGTAATAATATTACTGTCTATTGTTGTAATATTACTGTGATTGACGGTCGTATTACTGTTGGTATAGTAATATTACTGTCACTCATAGTAATATTAATTGTTTTGTCTTTTTATTATGTTTACATTTGTTGAACGATCAACATAGTAATATTACTCTATTACACAATAATAATGAGTTTTGTTGTGTTAATATTACTGTGCTAGAGATTAATATAACAATATTACTGTGTTAAATTGTAGTATAGTTAATTTTACTGTGTTTAACAGTAATATAGTTAATATTACTGACAATCACAGCAATATTGCAGTTTAAACGAAAAAAAATGTTACAGAAAGAAAGAAAGAAAAAAAAAAGAAAAAAAAAATTCGAAAAAGTCAACGCCGGAAGCTGGTGGCAGAAAAATTAGGAAGAAAAAAAAAATAATAAAAAAAAAAGAAAAGAAAAATCAACGTCGGAAATCGGCGAAAAAATCAGGAAGAAAAAAAAGTCTATGTCGGAGACCGGCGGCAACGGCGGTTGGCCGGCGGTCAACGGCGGTGACGGACGAAATTGTCCATAAAAATGTGTTTTGGGTCAAAATTGAATAATTTGTGAAATTTGTGGTCAAACTGAGGTTAAATTAAATTAAATGATGAAATTGGAGCATATTAAACTATGAGGAGCTATTTTAGTCTTTTACAAAAATCTGAACCATGTGTGAACTTTTTTGTAAAGGAATTTATTGTCTGGATCTCTTTATGAATAAGTACCCATTGATGGGGCTATTTGTAAAGACCCTTTCAAATATTTATAATGTAGTTAGTTTTATTATAATTATTAATTCATATGACATGGTTTCTATTTTAAATATGATTTAAAGTTAGTCTTATATTATGAACAAAATGCATGAAATTTATATATTATGGTATATGAAGTAAAATCAGTTCATTCAAATATCTCAAAATAATTTGCATTTTTTTTAATGATTAAAATATATTTGTTATAAACTCGATTTGAGCCCGATCTAAACCCGAAGCTCGAAATAATCTATAACCCGAGTTCGATCCTACAAATTTATTAAAGCCCGATGATATGTAGCTTTGAACTTCTACTTTTGAAGCTTAAATGAATTATGGGTCCCGAAAATTATGGGAAAAATAACCTTGTTCTGATTTGATAGTGGACGAACCCAAGATAACTTGATGTGATACTCAACATGTTAATATTTTCCAAACATCACGAATCCCCCCGCTCTCTCTGTCTCCAATCTCTTCTTCTTCTTTCTCTGTATTCCTCTCCGATTTCTTTTTCTTTTTCCTTCTTTTCTTTCACTTTTCTATTCATTCTTTCTCTCATTTTTGTCCATCTCAGTTTTTGTTCATTGAAAACAGTTTACTTTCTACTATATGAATCATATGTTATGATTTTATTGCCGGACTTGACTGTTGTCGGGGTTCCATTTAGAATATCGAAATCTCGATCTTAAATTGGATATTAATATAGTTAACTGATGAATAAATTATAGTTGACTACCGAATATTTATAATTGACATCGGAATAGTTAACTGGTGAATTATTGTTAATTTCAGAATTTTTATAGTTGACTTCGGAAAATTATAGTTAGCTATCCAATTTTATAGTAGACTCTGAGAACATTATAATTGACTACCAAAATATTTCATTTGGACTTCAAAATTTGGGCGTCATACTATGTTGTTGCAGGATTGACGTACTGGAGCCCAAACGCGAACATACTGCGGGATCCGAGATGGGGCCGAATAAAGGAAACTCCCGGCGAAAATTTGGTCGTTACATGAAAATACGCGGCGCCAGGCCCTTTTATGTGTTGTACTTGGCAATATTAGTTACAGTTAGTTAAGAGTTAAGACAAATATAAATATTTGTCTCTACGGGCCCTTTTGCTTGGACTGATTTAGAGGTGATAAATTATATTGTCCAGTGAATGAAACGTTTGCTTGTTTTATGAGCAAATGGACTAATATGTGAGGCCCACATACATATCCCACTGCATTATGTTGGAATCAGGGCTACAATTTGATGATTGATCACAAAATTTATGGATTAAGGCTTGTACTCCATTTACTTCATGTTTTCATTGTTGACATAAAATTCACGATAATATGAAGATAGGCAAGGTCAAAAATAGCTCAATTTTCAATTTATTTCTACATCTTCACATTCAAGATAAGATTAAGAGTTTTTGAATACTCGTTCTTGTAATTACTACATGCATTAGCAATTTAAACATTTTCCTCAAAGTCCACTAGGCCAAAATGAACGACTGTCGACGAAATTTGGCGACGAAATAAGATATTTGGCGACGATTTTTCGAGACTTGCGACGAAAAGTTTTCAATGCCAAATCGGACAAAAAACGTCGCCAAACGCCCCGTCGCAAAGCCTGCGACGAAAAATCATTTGCGACGCGAGGTTTGCGACTAATTTGGGAAATCGTCGCCAAATTCGTATTTTCCGATAAAAATGATTTTTTTAATCCTCGCGACGGATCCCATACTTTCGTCGCGTAATGTGTGCGACGAATTGCTATTTCGTCGCCAAATATAGCGACGTTTGTTATTATTTCGTCGCTAAGTGTGAAAATATGTTTGCGACTAATAATAGTTTTCGTCGCAAGGCACTCAACTTATTTGCGACGATGTGTTTATTTGATTCGTCGCAAGCTAGTCATTTCTTTTGTTTGCGACCATTGTATATTTTAGTCGCAAAGTTTTTTTTTTTTTTTAAATTAAATTCTGGTTCATATATATTTTCAAGGGTTAATAGCATTTCGCCGCCTGAACTTTGCCTGTTTTCGCACTTTACCACATTAACTAAAAAAAGTTGCAAGGGCACACCCAAACTCACTTTTTTGACGCACATAACCACCTAGGAGGAATATTCCGGCGAATCTTCTGATTTTCCAATGCACGTGCGATACACATGCTTAATGGAGGGTTTTTTTTGTTATTTCACCTTAAAAAAATCGTGGGCCCTCTTTTTGCTCTTTCTTCTCCTTCTCTCTCTTATTCTCTCTCTCTTTCACGCACACCCACACACATACAAACATGCCCCATCATCATCTTCTGCTTCTCTTCTTTCTTTGTGCTTTTGTCAAGAATCATTTTTTTCCCAAAAGAAACTCCGCGAGCAATGCTGTGATGGGAACTGTGAAAGTATAAAATCATGTGGTTGATCCACATGCGGTAATTCAGACATATGCTTGTCTAATTTTTTTAAAATCATTGGCCAACGAAAAAATCCCGAAAAAAATTATATAAAATATAAATATATACATATATATACATACAAAAAAAATTGAAGTGAATTACCTATGAGCTCAGTTTATGGGTGATACGCGTTTTCCTCACGTATAAATTACCGCAAGTATACGGTATCGCATTTTGCAGAACAGTGGTTCCGGATATCGATCCACAGGGACCTTGTAGATTCAATTGCTGAGTAGTGTAATTATATTATCGTTATATTATCTAGCCGATCGTAAATAAGTGGATTGGTGAGAAACCCTAATTTAAAAGCATGCAAGAACGTAAACATGCAAATATAGAATGTACGTAAAATAAAGTAACGACAAATCAACGCGGGGGACTTCGATTTAAAGGGGACTTCTAGGGCCAAATCCACCTAGGTATAATCAACAACGATCGACAAATCCGCTATCTAAAATCACGTTCCTATTCGTTAACCCAGACGCTAATATACTCTAACCCCCGTCTCCAGTGTAGCTAAAGTCTACCCACAGGTCCGACGTCTCCGTTCAGAACCTGCTATTAAGAGAGCATTTAGGTCAAGTCCTTAAGGGCTACCCGAAGTGCATCACGTCTCCGTTTCCACACCCCGAGCTATGTTTTCCTAACTTCAAACAAGAAATCCTCTCTCGAGTTCATTCCTATTTAATATCAGTCTGAGAGCTGATCAACACAATCAGAAGCATTTAATACAGGAAAACATAAACGAAATCAAGACACGACAAATAGATAGCAGAAATGACGATCGAAATCAATATATACAAGGCTTCATTACCCCAGAAGAAAATGTTCTTAGTTCATAACAAACATAGTATCAAAAGAATGTACAAAGGAAATGAAGAACAAAACGTAAAGAAATTGCGTAAGAAAAACCCAAGTCGGAACCCTCGTTGATGATTCCCGCGAAGAACCGTCGAAAACCGTAAAAAGTCGAAAACCGTAAAAAGTCGAAGTTCTTGAAGAGTGAGGGCTTGCTTCTATTTATAGTAAATTGCAAAGCTTCCTCAAGAAGCTTTGCAATTTAAAATATCTGCCCTTGAAAAACGTGCCAGATCGCGATCCAATAAAGCCAGATCGCGATCTGGCTTCTTTAAAAAAAACGCGAACCGCCTCCCAGATCGCGATCCAGGAAGTGCGGATCGCGATCTGGGTCTGAATCTTGTCTGCCACTGGAATTTGTCACCAGATCGCGATCCGACTTTCCTGGATCGCGATCTGGGTCTGAACTTTGCACACTACTGGAATTTGCCCCCAGATCGCGATCCGGCTTTCCTGGATCGCGATCTGGGTCTTAATGACCACTTTCTCGGCTTGAAAAATCGGTTTCGCTTCCAAATGGCTTCGACTTGGCAACAAAAGCTAACAAAACCTAAAAAAGGAAATAAAACAAGAAACGCAATAATATACACAAATAAAGCCGAAACTCGGACGAACGAAGACCAAAACTCGAAGATTTGATAAGCAAAAATCGTGCAAAACGAACACTTATCACACCCTCAAACTTAGATCTTTACTCGTCCCGAGTAAATCAAAACGAAAAATGAAATAAAAACAACAAACTAAACTAGGCCACTAACGTAGGGAAACACGATTGCATTTAGCGTATGCAACAAGCCGTTGAACCCCTGGGTACCACCAAAGGACGAGTTGTGTCTCGTGAGGGTTTTCAGACAACACACCCACAAAGTTGCCGGATTGGTCAAAGCATTGCAATTAATTCGAAAGATAAAACGAGCTAGATAACCTAAAATCTCAGAGTGGCCCACGGCTTTAAGGTATTCGACTTTCCTACCGACGCAATTAGTTGTTTCTACACCAACATGAAAGATAGACTCAAGAATCCGTAATTAAACAATAAACACAATCATCGAGGGTTTTGAGTAGAAATGTGGGTGAAAAGTAAGTTTTGATTCTGAAATTCCAAAACTCGAGTTGGGCATAAGTAGGTCTTTTTATTCAATATGATACGACAACAACAATATATTGTGACTTTTCTCACAACTTTTTTTTTTTTTTTTTTTTTTTTTTTTTTTTTTCTTTTTTTTTTTTTTTTGACGTATCGAAAAAAAAACGTAAAGACCATTGATAGAACTTCTAGCCAACAACTCGAAATCGTGAACACATAATTCAATTCTAACCTGCCCCCCAAACCTCAGGCTATGTTACCCCTCAGAAAAATGCGCTCAAGCTTAATCGGAAAGGATTCGAAAGGCTATCCACACAAGTTGCAAAAACGCAGTCGGAAGGTTCATCTATAATTAGCCGGTGATCCAAAATTTCAATTTTAAAATCAACTAGCCCATCTACTAATTCATTAATTGCTTTGCTTCAAAAGAACCCGGAAATGCAAATTACACTCGATCCTAAATGAAATGCATGTGACAAACATAACACAAAAACGGAATCAAAATACATAAACGAAACTAAATTATATGATATGCATGCAAAAGACCAAATCAAAATAAGATAAATAAAATAAAATAAAAACAAAGTCTAGCAAAGATACATCGTAAACGAAATATCAATCCAACGACTTATCCCACAAACAACAAACAAAAACAAGCAAGTTCAACACACACCACCCTCAAACTTAAATTCTAGCATAGTCCCTATGCTCAAAAGCAGAATAAAAAATAAAAGGGAAAGAAAACACAACGTCCCCTAGTTGTCGTGATCGTCCTCGTGGGCTCCTCCCTCCTCTTCCGGTCGTCCCCGCTCGTACTCCTCCCAGGCCTGTGTCACCAGTGTAGTGGCAGCCGCTTGTGCTTGTTCGTCGGCGGCGGAGGTTGATGCTCCATCATATCGAGGCCGTGGTGGGAACGGCCGTGGCTCGACAATGTCATCGGTCCTGCACTGAAGCGCTGCAGCCATGGCCTTCATCATTTTCTTGAACCATCCCACGTTTTCCTCCATAACATCCATCCATTGGCCGACATACTCCGGGAGCTGTGGTGCTGCTTCTTGTCTGCCTCTTCTGGCCCTTGGTTGTGGTCCAGCCGCATGAACACCTGAGGGACCCGCATCTGGTAAGTCCGAGTCGCCCTCGCCTAGGGGTCCACTCGCTGGCTGGAGCTTGTGGTAAGGGAAGATCGGCTGTGGTGACCTGATGAGCCGGTCATCAGCGTATGTGGGGACCCCTGCACGATCACACAGTGTAGTGATGAGGGAAGGGAACATCAGACCTAGAGAGGTATCACCTAAGCATCGTCGGATTTCAGAGTGTATGATCGCGCCCACGTTCACAGGTGTCCTCTTCATTATGGCATACATCAGTGTAAGACGTGGGGCATAGGTCTTGGCCGTCGATTTTGTGGGCATTAGCCTGCTACTGACGAAGTACATCCAAACCTTCGCTTCTCTTGAAAGTTCTCCCCGACGAAACCAGTGCTCTCCTTTTTCCCACTTCGAACCCCTAGGGCAAAGAGTCTGAATCAGCTCCTCATAGGTCGTTGCCATCTTCAGTTGTTGAAACGGCTCGGTCGAGACTTCGGGTAGGTGGAAAAACTTGTTGATTGTAGCAGCGTCATAGCGCACCTCTTGGTTTCGAAGAACGACCACCGACCCCGGGTGAAAACCGGCATTGGCATAGAAGAGCCTCACTAGATTCTCGTTGTAGTCCTCCGGTCGTTTGGCCAAGTACTTCCATTGTCGACGATCAAAGTTTTCGAAGATCGAATCTTTTGGCATGCCATCGAGATCTAATTCCCTTTCTGGAACAAACGGTCGGCTGTGGCGACGTATGAATTCCCTTTTTGCCTCGACGTTCACGTACAAAAGCTCATCTCCCGGTTCGAGGACTACGCGGTCAAGGATGGTGTGTTGATTAGCCCGGGATCCCATCTCAAGTTGCACGTTTCCCGTGCGTGGGGTTTGTTGCTCTTCCGGAACTTGAGATGGTGGTGGTGCGCTCGAAGTGCCTTCTTGGCTTCCCGTGCCTCGAGAAGCCGCCTTTTTCTTCGGTGCGGCTTTTCCCTTTGCCGGAGCCTTCTCCTTGGGTTGGGCTTTTTTGGTGGTTTCGCCCGTTTTTAAGACTTTCTTGGCCGGCGACGTCATTTCGTTCGAATTTGTGCGAGATGGAGGGTCGAAAGCCTTTGGAAGTTGGTTCGGGAATTTTGTCGAACACTTGGCGTGCCCAACTTGGTAATCCTTTTGATTTCCACCGGTTGTTTGGTACCTATCCCTCCTACATCAATCACAATACCCAAGTGAGAATCCACCACCACAATCAACAATAGGTAGCTAAACAATCAACCCAAGTCATTCAAATCTTTATTTTATCCTTTATTTCGAAATTAAGAACAATAGGGCAATTCCTATATCTAAACATTGGTTCACCCGCAAATTCAAGTTTTGAATCCCAACACCAAGTACAAATTCACGTACAAGCATACACAATTAACAAACAAGGGGAAAAAACATGAAATTTTGGGGAAATTCGAAAGAATTGAAGAAAATAAAAGAAATGAGGATTAGATTGAAAATTTACCTTTTCTTGAAGATTCACCCACAAATTCTTGGAATAAATGTGCAAATCGTGAATTTGTGATGATCAAGTGTGTGATTGATGTGCTTTTTATGAAAGAAATTGAAGATTTTGAAGTTGGGGAGGGGTTAGGGTTTGGAATTTAGAAAAGGGGGAATAAGGAAATGAAAGGGGAGGGCTGACTTTTGAACTGTATTTCGGCCCCAGATCGCGATCCACAATACCCGGATCGCGATCTGGGTCTCACCTTGCAGCTTCTGGAAAAACGTCCCAGATCGCGATCCGACATACCTGGATCGCGATCCGGGCCCAAAATCCGCTGCTTCTGGAAAAACGTCCCAGATCGCGATCCGACATACCTGGATCGCGATCCGGGCCCAAAATCCGCTGCTTCTGGAAAAACGTCCCAGATCGCGATCCGACATACCTGGATCGCGATCCGGGCCCAAAACTGGCTGCTACTGGAAAAACACCCCAGATCGCGATCCGACATGCCTGGATCGCGATCTGGGACACCTAAAACCTGCCAAAACGAAAATTTAAAATGGGTAAGATGGAGATGTTGAACCCTAAAATATAAAAATGCACGAAAAAGCTAAAACAGATAAAAACGAAAACAAGAAAAAAAAAGAAAATGACAGAATATGAGCAACAATGGGTTGCCTCCCATTTAGCGCCTGTTTTACAGTCGACGGCTCGACTTCTTTTGGATTTATTGGGAGAAAATTAGTGCGACACGCTCCACTTCCTCGGGAGCACCATTCGGGTAGTAATGCTTAACTCGTTGCCCATTCACTTTGAACGACGGACCGTCTCGTCCTCGTATTTCGATTACTCCTTGTGGGGTGGCGCTCAGGACTACGAATGGTCCCGACCAACGGGACTTGAGCTTTCCCGGAAATAGTCGTAGCCGAGAATTGAATAGCAGGACTTGGTCACCTGCCCGGAACTCTCGCTTCGTAATTCTTTTGTCATGCCATTTTTTCGTCTTTTCTTTGTAAATCTTGGCATTTTCGTAAGCATCATTTCTGAACTCCTCCATTTCGTTGAGTTGAAGCAATCGACGATCGCCGGTAGCTGTTTGATCGAAATTGAGCTTTTTGACTGCCCAATATGCTCGGTGCTCCAATTCCACTGGCAGGTGGCACGCTTTCCCATACACGAGTTTGTACGGAGACATCCCAATCGGTGTTTTGAATGCGGTTCGATAGGCCCAAAGTGCATCATCGAGCTTCAATGCCCAATCTTTTCGGTTCGTGCTCACGGTCTTCTCCAGAATCTGTTTGATTTCTCGATTTGACAACTCAGCAAGGCCATTTGTCTGTGGATGATAGGCAAGCGCAATTTTGTGTCGGATTCCCAACTTGTTCGTGAGATTAGTGAGCAGTTTGTTGCAGAAGTGAGATCCTTCATCGCTAATGATCGCCCTGGGTGTCCCAAACCTTGAGAATATGTTCTTGTGGAAGAATTTGAGGACCGTACGAGCATCGTTGGCCGTGGTGGCAATCGCTTCGACCCATTTGGACACGTAGTCCACGGCAAGCAAAATGTATAACTTCCCGTTCGAAGACGGGAATGGTCCCATGAAGTCTATGCCCCAAACATCGAAAAGCTCCACCTCTTGCATGTTGTTCAAAGGCATTTGGCTTTTGTTGGATAGGTTCCCTGTTCGTTGGCACCGATCACACCGTTTCACGAACTCGTAACTATCACGGAAAAGGGTTGGCCAAAAGAAGCCTGACTGCAGAACCTTGGCGGCAGTGCGAGATTCCCCGTGATGCCCGCCACAGGGTGAAGAGTGGCAATGTGTGAGAATCTCACGTACTTCTGTTTCCGGAACACATCTTCGGATGACTCGATCAGGGCCGGTTCTGAAAAGCAATGGCTCGTCCCAAAGATAGAAACGACTGTCGTGAAGGAATTTTTTCTTTTGGTGATATGATAGATCGTCAGGAATGATTCCACTGGCCAAGAAGTTGGCCACATCAGCATACCACGGAGTGTGAGTACTAATGGCGAGCAGTTGCTCGTCTGGGAAGGATTCCTGAATATTTCCTTCGGCTGGAACTTCTTCTAGTATGAGTCTGGAAAGATGATCTGCTACCACATTCTCGCTCCCTTTTTTGTCTCTGATTTCCAAGTCGAACTCCTGGAGTAGTAGTACCCATCTGATGAGTCTGGGCTTGGCGTCCTTCTTCGCGAACAAGTATCGAATAGCTGCGTGGTCGGTGTAAATGATCACCTGAGACCCCAAAATATACGGTCTGAACTTGTCAACAGCATAAACGACTGCAAGCATTTCCTTTTCGGTCGTTGAATAGTTCTTCTGTGCCTGGTCAAGTGTACGACTCGAATAGTAGATGGCTTTGAAGATTTTGTCCCTCCTTTGTCCCAATACAGCACCTACAGCATAGTCGCTCGCATCGCACATGATCTCGAATGGTTCCTCCCAATTGGGAGTAATCATAATCGGTGATTGGGTTAGCTTCTCCTTGAGAAACGTGAAAGCCTGCAAACAAGCAGAATCAAAATCAAAGACAGCTTCCTTCTCAAGCAAATGACATAATGGTTTTACTATTTTCGAAAAATCTTTAATGAATCTACGGTAAAACCCAGCATGCCCTAAAAAACTTCTAACTCCCTTGACATCCTTTGGTGGAGGCAATTTTTCAATCGTTTCGATTTTTGCCCTATCCACCTCAAGACCCTTTTTCGAGACCTTGTGACCAAGAACAATACCTTCACGAACCATAAAATGACATTTTTCCCAATTTAAAACAAGGTTCGTTTCTGTACATCGTTTTAAAACAAGTTCTAGATTGTGCACACAATGATCGAAAGACGATCCAAACACAGAAAAATCATCCATAAACACCTCAAGAAACTCTTCTACCATATCGTGAAATATAGACATCATACATCGTTGAAAGGTAGCAGGCGCATTACACAAACCGAAAGGCATCCTACGAAATGCAAAAGTACCGTAGGGGCAAGTAAAAGTAGTTTTCTCTTGGTCTTCCGGGGCGATTGAAATTTGATTGTACCCCGAATAACCATCAAGAAAACAGTAATACTCGAAACCTCCTAGCCTGTCTAGCATTTGATCGATAAAGGGAAGGGGGAAATGGTCTTTTCTAGTGGCTGCATTCAATAATCGGTAATCGAAGCATACACGCCACCCAGTGACTGTTCTAGACGGAATAAGTTCATTTTTGTCATTCACAATAACCGTCATCCCACCCCTTTTTGGCACAACCTGCACCGGACTGACCCACGGACTGTCAGAAATTGCATAAATCATACCAGCGCCTAACAATTTCAAGACTTCTTTTTTGACTACCTCTTTCATTGACGGGTTTAACCGCCTCTGAGGTTGGACTCTTGGTTTATAGACGTCTTCCATTAGAATTTTGTGTTGAACAATAGACGGGCTAATTCCCTTAATATCCTCAATAGACCAACCTATAGCTGACATATATTCTCTAAGGACCTCCAGCAGTGTGTTTGTTTCGGACTCGCTCAAACTAGAAGAAATAATCACCGGATAAGTCTTGTCTGCTCCAAGAAAAGCATAACAAAGATAATCCGGTAATTGCTTCAATTCCAGTACGGGGGCCGTTTTCACACTAACTGGTATCTCGGGGACGATCCCTACCTCGTCTATGCCTAAAATCTCGGCACACTCAAGAAACAACACACAATCAAGCACATCATTTTCAATAGGGGTTTCAGGGGAGGCAGAATGCAAATCAATAGAGTTAACGATGCAGTGCTCAACAGAATCACATAATTCATACAAATCAAAAAAGGAGGAAACATAGTCCTCGATCACGTCTATTCTACTGCAATGCTCAACATGCTCAGAGTGTTTAAATGCATCTGTCAAATTAAAAACAACTTCTTCCCCATTTACCCTAAGCATTAAAGATCCTAATTCCATATCAATCATCGCCTTACCAGTGGCTAAGAATGGACGACCTAAAATGATTGGTGCTTCATCATCTTCAGGCATTTCAAGTACCACAAAATCAACAGGCAAAATGAATTTATCTACTTTAACTAGCACATCTTCTACAATCCCATCGGGATATTTCAATGAACGATCAGCTAGCTGTAAAGTCATGCGAGTGCGGTTCAAATTTCCTAAGCCCAGTTTTAGAAACACAGACATAGGCATCAAATTAATACTTGCCCCCAAATCACATAAAGCTTTATCGAAAGTAGAATTGCCAATAATACAAGGAATAGTGTAACTCCCTGGATCTTTCATTTTTGGTGGTAGATTCGACTGAAGAATGGCACTGCAAGTTGCCGTGAGTGTCACTGGTGTGTCTTCTTCGATTCGAATTTTCTTGGATAGGACTTCCCTCATGAACTTGGTGTAGTTTGGCATTACCTCCAAGGCTTCTGCAAAAGGGATGTTGATTCGAATCTGCTTGATCTTTTCAATGAACTTCTTCAATTGATCCTTGAACTTCTTCTTCTTCTGTCTTTCTGGAAAAGGAATAGGAGTTACCATAAGAGGGGGATTATCAGGAAAAGAAATGTTATTGGGCTTACTAGCCTCTTTTGTATTACTCCCTGAAATGGTGATTTCCGGCTCGACCGGGGTCGGTTGTACAGCTGGCCTTGGTGATTCGTCTGTCGGATAAGGAGGATCAGTCATTTGCAAACCACTTCGGGTGGTTATGGCTTGACAGCTTTCCTTTGGATTGACTTCGGTATTGCTCGGAAATCCACCCTTCGCCATTGTGGACATGGATTGGGCGATTTGCCCTATTTGCTTTTCCATGTTCTTCATTGTTGATTTCAGGCCCTCCATTTCCTGTTCTTGTCGGTGAAGACGATCGTCATACGTTGTCCCTCGTTGCTCTCTTTGATGGTTGAAATCGAGAGGTGGTTGTAGAGCATTTTTCGGATTGGCATAGGAGAAGTTCTCGTGGTTCCGAATTCCCGGGTGGTAATGAGTAGGGTTTTGGTTCTGATTGTTGGTTCCTCGGAAATTGTTGAATCGGTGGTTCATAAAGTGTGCCTGCTCCCAATCGTCGTTTGTGGCTTGCGAGGTACTTGCTGCTGCTACTCGTTCGGTCTGTGGCCCTCGAACTGAAATTTGGGCGACCTGATTTGATAGGATCGCTAATTGTGCTGAAACTGCGGCTAAAGGATCGAGTTGGTGGACTCCGGCCACCTTTTGTATACCACTCCGTTCGGACGGCCAATGGTAAGCATTTTCACACATTCGCTCGACAATGTCTCGAGCGTCTGTGGGAGTCTTGTTTTGCAATGATCCACCTGAGGCTGCATCGACTAGAGATCGGGCTGGCTGATCGAGCCCATTGTAGAATAACTCCATTTGATCCCACGGGTTGAATCCGTGTTGAGGGCATTGTCGTAATAAGTCTTTGAATCTCTCCCAAGACTCGTGCATCGGCTCTTGGCTCATCTGTCTGAAATTGCCTACATCTCTTCGTAGTTGTGCGGTCTTTGAGGGTGGAAAGAATCGTGCCAGAAAGGCTTGTGATAATTCTTCCCAACAGGTGAGTGATCCTGGATTAAGACTCAGAAGCCAACTCTTCGCTTTGTCTCTGACAGAAAATGAGAATAGCTTCAACCGAATGGCATCATCAGAAACGCCGTTAACTTTGATCGTGTCACAAATCTCCAAGAAATTGGCAAGATGGAGATTCGGATCCGCAGTGGCTGCTCCAGAGAATTGGTTCGCCATGACCATGTTGATTAGCCCCGTCTTCAGCTCGAAGTTATTTGCGGCTATCGTCGGTTTCCTGATTCCCGAATAGTTCTCATTCATAGCTGGAGTTCGGTATTCTCGCATTGTTCGCTCGGGTGGCAGGTTCGGTCTTGGCTGCTCGTGATCTCGTCCTGGCTCTTGATCGTACTCAAAGGCCAGGTGCTCTGGATTTCCTTGATCTTCGGCCATTGGTTCACTTTGTTGGTTGCGCGTGGCCCTTAGTCTACGTAATGTTCTTTCAATCTCGGGATCGTAAGGTATGATTTCCAAATTTCGACGCCTGGGCATAAACAAAGTGAGTGGTTAAAATCAAGGTAAAAATCGAAAATAAAACAAGTAAATGGCTAAAGTAATACTCAGATAATTGGTAACACTATCAACATAGATAAAATCAAATTGGTCCCCGGCAACGGCGCCAAAAACTTGATACGCGTTTTCCTCACGTATAAATTACCGCAAGTATACGGTATCGCATTTTGCAGAACAGTGGTTCCGGATATCGATCCACAGGGACCTTGTAGATTCAATTGTTGAGTAGTGTAATTATATTATCGTTATATTATCTAGCCGATCGTAAATAAGTGGATTGGTGAGAAACCCTAATTTAAAAGCATGCAAGAACGTAAACATGCAAATATAGAATGTACGTAAAATAAAGTAACGACAAATCAACGCGGGGGACTTCGATTTAAAGGGGACTTCTAGGGCCAAATCCACCTAGGTATAATCAACAACGATCGACAAATCCGCTATCTAAAATCACGTTCCTATTCGTTAACCCAGACGCTAATATACTCTAACCCCCGTCTCCAGTGTAGCTAGAGTCTACCCACAGGTCCGACGTCTCCGTTCAGAACCTGCTATTAAGAGAGCATTTAGGTCAAGTCCTTAAGGGCTACCCGAAGTGCATCAC
Source organism: Erythranthe guttata (assembly GCF_000504015.1). Next base: position 762,808 of record NW_012195024.1, read on the forward strand.
GTCTCCGTTTCCACACCCCGAGCTATGTTTTCCTAACTTCAAACAAGAAATCCTCTCTCGAGTTCATTCCTATTTAATATCAGTCTGAGAGCTGATCAACACAATCAGAAGCATTTAATACAGGAAAACATAAACGAAATCAAGACACGACAAATAGATAGCAGAAATGACGATCGAAATCAATATATACAAGGCTTCATTACCCCAGAAGAAAATGTTCTTAGTTCATAACAAACATAGTATCAAAAGAATGTACAAAGGAAATGAAGAACAAAACGTAAAGAAATTGCGTAAGAAAAACCCAAGTCGGAACCCTCGTTGATGATTCCCGCGAAGAACCGTCGAAAACCGTAAAAAGTCGAAAACCGTAAAAAGTCGAAGTTCTTGAAGAGTGAGGGCTTGCTTCTATTTATAGTAAATTGCAAAGCTTCCTCAAGAAGCTTTGCAATTTAAAATATCTGCCCTTGAAAAACGTGCCAGATCGCGATCCAATAAAGCCAGATCGCGATCTGGCTTCTTTAAAAAAAACGCGAACCGCCTCCCAGATCGCGATCCAGGAAGTGCGGATCGCGATCTGGGTCTGAATCTTGTCTGCCACTGGAATTTGTCACCAGATCGCGATCCGACTTTCCTGGATCGCGATCTGGGTCTGAACTTTGCACACTACTGGAATTTGCCCCCAGATCGCGATCCGGCTTTCCTGGATCGCGATCTGGGTCTTAATGACCACTTTCTCGGCTTGAAAAATCGGTTTCGCTTCCAAATGGCTTCGACTTGGCAACAAAAGCTAACAAAACCTAAAAAAGTAAATAAAACAAGAAACGCAATAATATACACAAATAAAGCCGAAACTCGGACGAACGAAGACCAAAACTCGAAGATTTGATAAGCAAAAATCGTGCAAAACGAACACTTATCAATGGGTGGTGATATAACAAGATAGTCGGCAAGGCATTGGAATGCCGTTACGACGAACGAGACCAATTACAAGTAGTCTTCATTGCTCATATATACTTACACATATATACACACAGAAAATCTGAATCGAAATCAAAAAAATCAAAATTAAATCAAAGGAATGGATTTCTGTAGAAGCAAACTCTTCACGCTGGGGTGCGTGTTTGTGTGTGCTGTTTGAAAAAGGCGAGATGAGTAGAGATCTGAGCTGTGGGGATAGAGAGGCACTGAGGAAGAAGCTAGGGTTTTTTTATTTAAAAAAAAATCAAAATTAATTGAGTAGAGAAGGAATTCATAGAGAGATGCAGATTGATTCTTCAATCTGTGTTTGATTGTGTGTGTGTGTGTGTTTATTGGACGGCGGCGCTGAGAGCTGATGATGGGGATGTTTGTATATGTGTGGGTGTCCGAGAAAGAAAGAGAGAGAGAAAGGGAGAGAGAGAGAGAGAAAGAGAGAAAGGGAGAGAGAGAAAAAAAACAGGCCCCACAAAAATTTTGAGGTGAAATGACCAAAAAACCCTTCCATTACGCATGTGCATCGCGCGTGCGCCGGAAAATGAGAAGATTCGCCGGAATATTCCACGTAGGTGGTTATGTGCGTAAAAAAAATGAGTTTGGGTGTGCCCTTGCAACTTTTTTTAGTTAAGGTGGTAAAGTGCAAAAACGGGCAAAGTCTAGGTGGCGAAATGCTATTAACCCTATTTTCAATCGACGAATTCAACCTGTATTCAACTGTTGTACAAAAAAATAAACACTTATATCAAAAATATTAAAACCAAATTTACAGATTAAATATCAAAAGGTAGCACAGAAACATAAATTCAAAAAATACATAAAAACTTAAAAGCATATAATGTAGGGTTTCAAACTTTAATGCAAAAAGCAAACAAACTTCAACCCTTTTTATACTCCACCATCATTAGAAAGAGTCGATGTCGAGGCTTCTAGTCCAAAACGCCTGGCGAAGGTGTTCACAATTTCTCGGGTTTCACTCTATAGTCTTAGTTCTGTAGTTGAAATATCGGCCCCTCCGTATTCCCGTGTCTACTCGACCGATAGCCATGTTAAGATTCTGACTTTCCTATACCTGACCGTGCAATAACTCTACAACCTGTTGTTCACCACTTAACATAGCCAATTTTATAAGGATTTCAAACTAAAGAAGAAAAAAAATTAGGGCAAGAAAAATTACATTTTTGTGGTTGTTGGGGGTAAGGCTAGAGAGGAGGAAGTTACAAAGGCCTAGCTACAGATGAACGAGGCCGTAGGGAGAAGATGGAGGTGGCGCCGTCGCCGTATAGATCTGGCCGGATATTGACAAAACAACGAGAACAGCGGAGAGCGGATGTCGGACGGCGGAGGCGCAGGTCGAATGACGGAGGCGGACAGGGAGGGAGGGCAGAGGGCGGCCGGAGACGGAGGCGGAGAGGGAGGCGCCGGCGGAGGGTGGGCTGTGAGAGATTGAAAGAGAGAGATTGTGAGAAACGAAGAAGAAAAGAGTTAGAGAAGAGGGGAAATAGAATTAGGGTCTGTCTTCTAATTAAAATTTTGGCTACGATTTATACAAAATGGTAGCAAACAAAGACTAAAACGAATCTCTTTGCGACGTTTTATTGGCTTTCGTAGAAAATTAAAAAAAAAAAAAAAAATTAATAGACTTGCGACGTTTTCATAGGGACCGTCCCTAAAAAAAGAAGGAATTTTTTCACTACTTATTTTTGCGACGATTAATACACTATAGTCGCAAAAAATAATTAGAATTTTTTTTAAAAAAAAGTTTTAACATGCGATGTTTCTTACAAATTCGTCGCTAAGAATTAATACTTTCACTTTATAACGCTACGTTTATAAAATTCATCGCCAACCCAATTAATTTTTTTTTTCACAATTACTCTAGCGACGTAAATATAATATTCGTCTATAAGGTACAAATATTAAATTACACAATATATTATTTGTGCATCGTTTATATAACGACGTCGCTACGAGAGGACTTTTTATTTTTTATTTTTCGTTTGCGACGATTTTGGAATTATAGTCGCGAGTTAGCGACGATTAATATTTTCGTCGCGAGACTAAACACCAAAATCGTAATTTTCGACATCTTGCGACGTTTTTTAACTTAAATCATAATTTCTTTTAGCCAATGTGTATAAGGTTGAATAAATGGAGAATCTTGAAAAATTACCCCATGGAGTTCGGTTGGAAAATTTTATAAGGTCCTTCTTCTTATTTTTTGAAAAACAAAAGAGAAGAAGAAGAAGAGACTAGAAGGGAGAAGTAAGGACTAGTTGTTGAATTGTTTTGAAAGCTCGATCCATTGTCTTAAGAGCAAAAGTGGAGACTTTTGAACTTAAGAATCGAGTTTATAAAAGTCCTTAGAGGTGAATTCATTGTTTCAAGCGCCTATGTTTCAAATTTCGGCGTAATCACCTCAATTCAAGAAGAATAGCCACATATACCCATATTTCCTACCTCGAACCAAAGAGTCTAACAATTGAAAGCCAAAAAGCCCCAATGATCCCAATAGCTTAATGTTCGATATTAGTAGAGTAGAATAATTTGGTGAGTATTTGGAGTCAAACATATGCATGTAAGCATAAATTCTTTCTATCTTTAATTTACAAATATTGGATGCTTGAAGCAATTGCATGATTTGTGGTTTTTGGCAATGGTAAGTGACTAAGTGCTTTTGAATTTTGAGCTTAAGAATGCCTAAGAATTGTCATTATAATTATAAGTTTTGAATACGTGAAGTTGATCATTAATCTATGTAATGAGATGTAGTAGTTGAGTTATTTGCTTATGAGTAGATTTTGCGTGAGGACAAGCAAAAGTTTAAGTTTGGGGTGTGTTAAGTGTATATTTGTACACTTAATCGTACCTTTTAATTGGGGCTTTTGGTGTGTTTTATTGATAATTGGTGCTTAAAATCTTGATTTATTGTATTTTAGAAAAAAAATTGAAGAATTGGATAAGTATGTTCTAAAGACTGCAATTTTGGAGAAAATATAGGCGAAAAATGAAGAAGTCAAAAATCTGAAGAACTATAGCCCAGACGGCCGTCTGAGAAATACACTTAAATCTCAGACGGCCGTCCGAGAAATAGAGGCAGTCTCTGGAATTGAGACGACCGTCTGAGAAATACACTTAAATCTCAGACGGCCGTCCGAGAAATAGAGGCAGTCTCTGGAATTGAGACGACCGTCTGAGAAATACACTTAAATCTCAGACGGCCGTCCGAGAAGAAGTAGAAGCGCAGTAAATGAATTTTAATTGCATAAGGAAACTACCTTCTTCTCCAAATTTTCCGCCAGTCTCTAGCGTTGACTTTTTTTTTTCTCTTTCAGCTTTTTTCCATCGTTCTCCGGCGTTGACTTTCTTTATTTTTTTTTCTTTTTTTTTTCTACAGGCGGTCAATGCCGATCTACGGCGGCATTTATTTTATTTTATTTTATTTTTTTGAATTTTTTTGATTTTTTTTCTTCAACATTTTTCGCCCGTTTAAATAGTAATATTGGTGTGGTTTAGAGTCATATTAACTATAATACTAATTATGACAGTAATATTAATTATATTACTGTTTAACACATTAATCTTGTTATATTACTCTGTAGCACAATACTATTAACACAACAAAAATCACTACTATTGTGTAAAACAGTAATATTAATATGTTGTTGACCATTCAAAATAGGCAAACATACTAAAAAGTCAAAAGAATTAATATTGATGTAGTAAATCTGTCAGGAAAAGAGCACACAAGATCCACACGCCTTCCATATGAACTCATCCCTCGATCCTCGAACTCGACTCCAACTTAACGACTCGTGCTCGGGGTTGAAAGTACCTACAAGCATTTCAACACCTATATGAGTCTTTTGGACTCAATGGGAATTTCCGAAGCAATACCAAATACACATAGGCAAACAAGCATATATTTATGATATGTATATATCATAAACATTTCGATTTTAACCTCAATCGTCAGTTCATTGAGGAACTTTACCAATTTACCTTTACCTTCTCGGATTACCTCTTAGACCTTCCTTTCATCATTTAATAAGGAATAAGAGTAGATCCCTTACAAGGGAGTCGTCATTCTTTTACACATACATTCATTCAAGTGCTCATGCAATGTGTGTGAAAAACATTTTTGTTCGGATATCCTTTGAAAAATCAAGTAAATCCATAGACAATAAGCCTTCATTTATTTGGAACCCGTTTCATAAGTGGAATCACACCACACACTCTTCATCTCATCTTTGGGGTACCGGCCCCTCATACCCGGTGCTTATTTGATCTATGGTTTACAAGATTTTTCAACTTTAAAAACGTGCAAGTGAGGTTAGTACATACTTTTAATTTCACACACTCAAAGGTAGCTTACGCATAAGCATACTAGTACACATATTTCACAAAGTCACATAATTTAGTCACAAAATCACAAAATCACAAAATTAAGTAAGAGACATAATAACTCAAGCAAAGAGCACATATCACATATTTTACACATATAACAAAAATAGCTCTATTTTCAATTTATTTCTACATCTTCACATTCAAGATAAGATTAAGAGTTTTTGAATACTCGTTCTTGTAATTACTACATCCATTAGCAATTTAAACATTTTCCTCAAAGTCCACTAGGCCAAAATGAACGACTGGCGACGAAATAAGATATTTGTTATGATTTCGTCTCTAAGTGTTAAAATATGTTTGCGACTAATAATAGTTTTCGTCGCAAGGCACTCAACTTATTTTCGACGAAGTGTTTATTTGATTCGTCGCAAGCTAGTCATTTCTTTTGTTTGCGACCATTGTATATTTTAGTCGCAAAGTTTTTTTTTTCTTTTTTTTAAATTAAATTCTGGTTCAATATATTTTCAATTGACGAATTCAACCTGTATTCAGCTGTTGTATAAAAAAATAAACATTTATATCAAAAATATTAAAACCAAATTTACGGATTAAATATCAAAAGGTAGCGCACAAACATACATTCAAAAAGTACATAAAAACTTAAAAGCATATAATGTAGTGTTCAAACTTTAATGCAAAAAGCAAACAAACTTCAACCCTTTTTATACTCCACCAACATTAGAAAGAGTCGATGTCGAGGCTTCTAGTCCAAAACGCCCGGCCAAGGTGTTCACAATTTCTCGGGTTTCACTCTATAGTCTTAGTTCTGTAGTTGGAATACCGGCCCCTCCGTATTCCCATGTCTACTCGACCGATAGCCATGTTAAGATTCTGACTTTCCTATACCTGACCATGCAATAACTCTACAACCTATTGTTCACCACTTAACATAGCCAATTTTATAAGGATTTCAAACCAAAGAAGAAAAAAAATTAGGGCAAGAAAAATTACCTTTTTGTAGTTGTTGGGGGCTAGCTAGAGAGGAGGAAGTTACAAAGGCCTAGCTACAGATGAACGAGGCCGTAGGGAGAAGATGGAGGTGGCGGCGCCGCCGTATAGATCTGGCCGGATATTGACAAAACAACGAGAACAACGGAGAGCGGAGGGCGGACGGCGGAGGCGCAGGTCGGATGACGGAGGCGGAGAGGGAGGGAGGGCAGAGGGCGGCCGGAGACGGAGGCGGAGAGGGAGGCGCCGGCGGAGGGTGGGCTGTGAGAGATTGAAAGAGAGAGATTGAAGGGTGTTCTTTCCTTTCCACAATGTGAAAAAGCAGAAATTTTAGAGAGAGACGAAGAAAAAGCTTAGCTTCTTGAAATTTTCGAAAATGAAGAAAAGAAAGAAGAGGAAGAAGACTTACTCCTTTGACCAAGAATTTTACTCTTGAAAGAGAGATTTTAGGATTTTACTAATTTCGAAAATTGGGAGAAGAGGAGAAACATATTTTGATTTTTGATCTTCAGGATGTGTAGAGAAGATGAAGAAACATATGAAGGCTTGGGTTCTATTTATAGAGTTGTGGGGGACTTGCATGCTTGATGATTAAGAATGGGGGAGTGGCCTTTTTGCAATTTAGGCAAACTTAGAAATTATCTAGAGGGATTTCTTTGCATTTTCATTTAACTATCCAAAAAGAAATTCGAAAAGGAAAATCTTAATACACATGGGTTCACCTAGAAATTCAAAAAGGAAAAAGGGTTGTACTCAAGGAAAATTTTGGTCTTGTGTTGTACCATGGTCAAAATTGAGGGATGAATAGGAGAAAATTTCTATTTTACCTCAAATAATTTTACTCAACAAAAACAAAATTTTGATTTTCAATTAAGTTAATATTTGATTTAAAATTCTCCCAATAAATAAGTATTAGCAAAACAAAGGAGTACGATTAATCTCTAGATATATGTTGAGTGTATATTTTTACACTCAATGTACACTTTCTTACGAGAATTTTTGTATACTTTTATTGATTGAATGATGCTTAATGAGTGGTTTATTGTATTTTAGGTACAACTTGACGATTTGGAAGTTCCAAGGACGAAACGATTGAAAAAAGGTCAAAAACGGGCAAAAACGGAAGAAAACCAAAAATGCTGAAAATTGGCTGAAAAGAGGCCCGCGCGGCCATGTCAACTTTAGCCTATTTTTGGCACGACCGCGCCGATTGCAGAAGTTGGGCAGAAGGTTTCGGCGATTCTCACGCGGCCGTGTGAGAATTGCACTGATTCTCGTGCGGCCGCGCCAAAACACGCTGGAGACAATTTTGGACTTTTAATCACACAAGGAAACCTAAATTTTTCTACCAAATTGGGACATCTATTTAAGCCTAAACCAAGCACGAAATAGAGGACTTTTGAACACAATCTTGGAGAAAGAGGAGCGAGAGAACGAAGAAACAAAGACGGAGAATTGACAAATCTTCATCACAATTCTTCTTTCATCTATCCTTACTTAATCTATGTCTTTTTATATTTTTATTATGTTTTTCGTAGAGAACATGCGTAGCTAAGTTTTTAATCTAGGATTTTGTTGGAACCCTATGTGGGGATGGTGAACCCGTTTTCTTGAGATTATGCAATTATGATTTTATGATTATTTCTTCTTCTAGTTATGATTGCTAGTGCATGAACTTGATCAATTTATGTGCTTTATCTGTGATTATTGGGATTGACTCGATAGAGCTATTTTGATAATTAGACGGTAAGTAGAAGAACCTTTGAGTAGTTTTCACCGGATGAGTGTGTCAATTGCATGTGGTGTCGTAGACATACATATATCACCTTAGGTAGCCATTTACGAGACTTGTTGGTTAATGCTTTATTCATAATTTGTTTGCATAGACATGTAGTGAACCATTTATGAATAATAGACTCATAATACACGCGACAGCGGGTTATGAGTAAATTAGTGTCTCGGGTTAATAATCATGAATCATGTATTTCATAATTGAGGGGTTTTGGGTGAGCAATTCTTGCATATGGGGAAGATAAAATCCTAGGTCCGTTTTTATTGATATTTTCTCGTGTTTATTTGTTTTCATAATTAGTTTAATTATTTAGTTGATTAAATTTGACAATTTTGCGTAGGCTGGATAAAAATCATAATCGTTAGAATTTGGTACTTAGGATTAGATAATTTGAGTATTCCCTGTGGGATCGACATCTGACTCTCACGAGTCCACTTTTACTACTTGTTTGCGATACGTGCACTTGCGTGTTAGGTATTTAGCCCCAACAAGTTTTTGGCGCCGTTGCCGGGGACTACGGCTAAATTATCTATTTATCCTAATATTGAATTTGAGCAATTTTTCTTACTTTAGCCGTTTATTTTATTTTATTTAATTGTTTTATTTTTATTATTTTTGTTTTAGGTACTTTTATGCGACAATGGAAGAAGAGAATAATCGTAGGGGAGATGACCAAGGGCGCCTACCGAATGCGGCAGGAAATATCGTCAACGAGCAAGAGCAACTTCAGTTAATTAATCCACCACCTCGTCAACGAGCATTGCATGAGTACACCGTTCCAACACTCAATGGGTTTCAATCGAACATCCAGCAGCCCCCCATTGAAGCCAACAATTTCGAAATTCGAACGGGACTCTTTACTATGCTCCAAAACAATGGGTTGTTCAGCGGATTAGCTCATGAAGATCCGCATCTCCACTTGGTCAACTTTCTCGAAATGTGTGATTCGCACAAGATGAACGGAGTATCTCTTGAAGCACTGCAACTCCGCCTTTTCAAGCACTCTTTACAAGGAGCAACCCGAGAATGGTTACTAACTCGTGCACCGCACTCCATCTCATCTTGGCCCCAGCTAGCACAGCTCTTCATGAATACGTACAACTCCCCAACCAAAACTGAGAGAAACCGGAGAGAAATACAAAACTTCTTACAAGAAGCCGGTGAAGCATTATTCGAGACGTGGGAGCGGTTCAAACAACTTATTCGGAGATGCCCGAATCACGGTCTTCAAGAGTGGCGACAACTTCAAATATTTTATGGTGGATTGCAAGATAATTTGAGAACGGTGCTCGATTCAGCAGCTGGCGGTATGTACTGGAGCTTGACATATGACGAAGCTTACGAACTTTTGGAGCGGATCGCAAGGAACAAATACATGCGGGCATCGGACCGGTCGAATAGCGGAGCCAATAAGACGGGAGGAATTTTGGAGTTAGACGGGGTCACCGCAATCACTGCCCAGTTAGAAAAGCTATCAAAGCAAGTAGCAGCTTTGCAGACTCAACAAGTCCATGCAGTCCAAGGTCCCGACCAGTGCTTAGAAGAAACGGAGTCTCTAAATTACGTAAATGACACCAACCGACAACAGAGGAACCCGTACTCCAACACTTATAATCCGGGATGGAAAGATCACCCCAACTTTGGATAGGGAGGAAATCAGCAAGGACAAAGGCCAGCTCCCGGAGTCCAGAATCTGCCCCAAGCTCCATCTCAAGGTGGAGATCTCGCAAACATCTTAGCTCAATTTATGACATCAACGCAAGCTTCCATTCGAAATTTGGAAACACAGATGGGTCAACTTGCAACCCAACTAAACGCGAGGCCGTCGGGAGCACTGCCGTCGAATACGGAAGATCCTCGAAAGAGCAACATCGAGCAGTGCAATGCAGTAACTTTGCGAAATGGGAGGCAATTAGAGGAAGGTCCTAAAAAGTCCGTTGCACCACCGCCTATTATAGAGGAGCCCAAAGAAAAGACCGAGGTCGGGCCAAGCAATACAGTAAGTTAATCTACTCCCAAGGTACCCTTCCCTCAACGTTTTCAAAATTCTAAGCTTGATATGCCATTTCAGTTATTTTTGGATTATCTTAAAAAGTTGCATGTCAATATTCCTTTTGTTTAGGCACTTAAGCATATGCCAAATTGGGTTAAGTTTATAAAGGAACTTGTATCGAAGAAGATGAGGCTTCCGGAGTGTGCAGCAATAGTAGACCTCAATGAGCAAAGTAGTGCCATCCTTTCAAATAAAATCCAAACGAAGCTTAAAGATCCGGGGAGTTGTACCATTCCATGCACAATAGGTACAAGGTATTTTGGGCGAGCATTGTGTGATCAAGCGGCGAGCGTAAATTTAATGCCTTTATCAATTTACGAGAAATTGAATTTAGGAGAAATTAAGCCCACTTCCGTGACCTTGCAGCTAGCCGATAGATCTTTTACTCACCCTTTAGGTATAGTGGAGGATGTATTGGTCAAGGTAGATAAGTTCATACTCCCGGCCGATTTTCTAGTACTAGACATAGAGGAAGATGAAAATATTCCCCTTATCTTAAGACGCCCCTTCTTAGCAACCGGTAGATCAATTATTGATGTAGGAAAAAGAGAGCTAAGAATGAGTGTGGAGGAAGAAACAATGATTTTCAAGGTGTACCGGGTGGATGAAAAGCCTACTACGGCTAATGGATGTTATCTACTTGTCAAGGTAAGTGATTTTAAACTCGTTTCTATTAAACTACATGATTTAAAAAATATTGTGGAGACTAATGTGCATGTAGGAGAACAAAAGGAAAAGGTTGAGTTGGTTACAACACCTACTCAAAACACCGTGATAAAAGACGATGTTGCCAAGCCTCATTTCATCAAGAAGAATAAATTCAAGGGCATTCCTAAGCGAACCAGTCGAAAGAAGAATCGGATCAACCCATTTATTCAAGACTTTCTCCAAAAGGAAGTAGGGAGATGGGTCCAAAAGCTAAGGAATTGAAGAGCATGAACAAAGTCTGGCTGAAGACTATAAACTTAGCGCTTCTCGGGAGGCAACCCGAGATTTTCGTTTTTTTTTTTATTTATTTTTTTATTTTTTTCTTGTTTCATTTTATTTATTTATTTTATAAGCATGCAAGCTGACAATTTAAGCATATTTTTAATTTTTAGGACAAAAAATTGCAGCTCTGGAGCTCATACGGCCGTCCCAAAACAAGGCCAAATATCATACGGCCGTCCGAAAAATCTGGGAAGCTACTACCTAATTTTGGCTTGGGGCGCGGCCACACGAAAAACACACTATAATTCGCGCGGTCGTGCGAGAAACAGACAGCTACTGTCCATTTTTGGAAATTCGCACAGCCGTGCGGAAAACAGTTCAAAACCTGACACGGCCATGCCAGATGGATAGAAGCACAATAAAAGGCGAAAATTTCAAGAGCCCGGAGATGGCCATGTCGACTAGTCAGGTGTTTTCTATCCTTGATCTTCGTGCTAATTATTATTGAGGGCAATGTAAATTTTAAGTTTGGGGGTGGATAATTACTTGCTTTTATGTGCTTTAATTTTTTAGTTTGTATGCCTTAGGATTTTTTTTGATGTGTATTGCTTTCGAAAAAAAAAATGTTTGCGATAAATACTTCGATGAATCATGATGATGAAAGATGGATGATGTTTAATGATGAAATTGCTTGCTTTATCTTGATCGTGATTGAATTTTGGTGAGCTTTTGATTCAAAGTGTCGTAGGAAGGAGTCATTGTTAGGAATCATGAATTATGCCTTACTTTGGTTGAAAGTTTTGTGTTTTAAAACGTGGAATTAATTTATCCTATATCATATGCTACTCGGTTTTAGAACTAGCCTTAGGAATTTACAAAGTGAAATATTAAATTGTTGAGTAATATGGGAAGTGATTTGGGCCATCTTTGAACCGTTTGAGCTTTTCAAGCCTACCTTTAAATTTTTATCATTCGAACCTTGATTGAGCCTTGGAGAAACGGTATTCTTTCTTTTAGCCAAAATAAAGTGGGTAGATTAGATGGAGATTTCTTGATAAATTTTCCCTTGGAGCTTGGTTGAAAAAAAAAATTGTTACGTTTTTCTTCTTCGAAAAAAAAATGATGAAGAAATAAAAAAGATGAAGAAGAAAGATAGAAGGGGAAGAAAGGACTTGAGAAAGATTTTTAAGTAAAAACTCGAACCATCATGTTAAGAGAAAAAGTGGAGACTTTTGAACTCTTAACAAATCGAGTTAGGTTATAAGTCCTTCAAGGTGAAGCAATAATTCCAAAAGCTAAATCTTAGCGAAAATACCTCTAGTCAAGAACGAGAGTTAAAAATTCCGTCAAGTGCAACTCTTAGTGACTAATTGTAAGATGAAAGGAGAAGAATAGTCACTTTTACCCATATTTTCTACCTTGTACCAAAAGCCCAACATTTGAGAGCCAAAAAGTCCCAATGATCCCAATAGCTCAAGTATTTGATACTAACCGAGTAGAGAAATTTGGTGAGTCTTTGGAGTTGAATATTATTATGTAAGTATAATTTTTCTCCATTTTTAATTTACAAATATGGGATACTTGAAGTGATAGCATGGTTTGTGGTTTTTGACAAGGGTGAGTGAATACGTATCTTTGAATTCCGAGCTTGTAAATTTTTAAGAATTGTCATGATAATTGCAAGTTCTGAAAACGTGAAAGTTGACTATTGATCTATGTGCTGAGAGGCATTTGTTGAAAGTGTTGCTTTGAAAGTTGCTAATTTTTGCTTGAGGACAAACAAAAGTTCAAGCGTGGGGGTGTGTTGAGTATATATTTTTACACTCAATGTATACTTTCTTACGAGGATTTTTGTATACTTTTATTGATTTAATGATGCTTAATGAGTGGTTTATTGTATTTTAGGTACAACTTGACGATTTGGAAGTTCCAAGGACGAAACGAGCCAAAAACGGTAAAAAACGGCAAAAACGGAAGAAAACAAAAAATGTTGAAAATTGGCTGAAAAAAGGCCCGCGCGGCCGTGCCAAATTTAGCCTATGTTTGGCACGGCCGCACCGATTGCAGAAGTTGGGCAGAAGGTTTCGGCGATTCTCGCGCGGCCGTGGGAGAATTGCACTGATTCTCGCGCGGCCACGCCAAAACACGCTGGAGACAATTTTGGGCTTTTAATCACACAAGGAAACCTAAATTTTTCTACCAAATTGGGACATCTATTTAAGCCCAAACCAAGCACGAATTAGAGGACTTTTGAACACAATCTTGGAATAGAGGAGCGAGAGAACGAAGAAACGAAGACGGAGAATTGACAAATCTTCATCACAATTCTTCTTTCATCTATCCTTACTTAATCTATGTCTTTTTATATTTTCATTATGTTTTTCGTAGAGAACATGCATAGCTAAGTTTTTAATCTAGGATTTTGTTGGAACCCTATGTGGGGATGGTGAACCCGTTTTCTTGAGATTATGCAATTATGATTTTATGATTATTTCTTCTACTAGTTATGATTGTTAGTGCATGAACTTGGCAATTTATGTGCTTTATCTGTGATTATTGGGATTGACTCGACAGAGCTATATTGATAATTAGACGGTAAGTAGAAGAACCTTCGAGTAGTTTTCACCGGATGAGTGTGTCAATTGCATGTGGTGTCGTAGACATACAGATATCACCTTAGGTAGCCATTTACGAGACTTGTTAGTTAATGCTTTATTCATAATTTGTTTGCATAGACATGTAGTGAACCATTTATGAATCATAGACTCATAATACACGCGACAGCGGGTTATGAGTAAATTAGTGTCTCGGGTTAATAATCATGAATCATGTATTTCATAATTGAGGGGTTCTGGGTGAGCAATTCTTGCATAGGGATAAAATACTATGTCTGTTTTTATTGATATTTTCTCGTGTTTATTTGCTTTCATAATTAGTTTAATTATTTAGTTGATTAAATATGACAACTTTGCGTAGGCTGGATAAAAATCATAATCGTTAGAATTTGGTACTTAGGATTAGATAATTTGAGTATTCCCTGTGGGATCGACATCCGACTCTCACGAGTCCACTTTTACTACTTGTTTGCGATACGTGCACTTGCGTGTTAGGTATTTAGCCCCAATAATATAATAATTAACTAAGATGATCAATTCAAATTCGTACAAAATTATTTCGGACTAATGCATTCTATGTGAAATTTCACCGATTATCACATAAATAAAAATCTTAAACTAATAAGCGCACGTAAGAGATAAAATCATGTTAACTAAATATATGCTAATTAATGGAAATTAAATTATCGGAGACGCGGGGTGTTACAGAAAAAAATGAGTTTTATGTCGAAAAACATCCGTAAAGTAAGGGGTTATTGTGCATAAGTCCCCAACCAAACATGTTTATTATTCTAGGTTTAGGGGCTATATATCTTTCACCAATAAGCCCATCCCTTTAATATTTATTATAAATAAAGGAAACACTCATGTATATCCCAATATTACCCCCAACCATTTATACCCAATTCTTAATTGTAACCCCAATTTAATCAATTTTGTCCACAAAAATCCAATTTTGACAACAAAAATTCAATTTTGACTTTTGTTTGGAGCATACTTTAATATGCTCCAATTTCATCATTTAACTTAATTTAATCTCAATTTGACCCCAAATTTCACAAATTATTCAATTTTGACCCAAAACTTTTTTTTTTTCACAAACATTTTTTTTTCAAAAAAACAATTTTGCCGCCGGATTCAGGCATTGACCGGTGGTCAAGGCCGGTCTCCGGCGTTGACTTTTTTTTTTTTTTTTGCTTTTTTCTTTTCTTTTCTTTCGGATTTTTTCGCCTGTCTCCGGCGTTGACTTTTTTTGTGTTTTTTAAAAAAAAAAGTTTTTTTTTTTTTTTTTTACGTCCGCCGCTAAACGTTGACCGTAATTGTGCTGTCACTGACAGTAAATTAACATAATTATACTGTCAATGACAGTAAATTAACGTAATTGTACTGCCGTTGACAATACGTTTATGTAATTGTGCTGCCGTTGACAGTAAATTAATGTAATATTATTATTTTTTTATTTTTGGTTGTTTTTTTTTTATTTTGTTTGATTTGTTGACAAGTCAACGTAATTATATTACTGTCGTTGACTGTAAACACAATAATATTACTGTCAACAACATCAATATTGTTATGAATGCATTCAATATGCATTTAGTGTGGATGTCAAAAACGTAAGAGTTTAAGTGGCTTCATTAATACTTCATGTATTCAATATGCTACTTGAGAACTATAAATAGATGTCATTGTAATGGATCTAAAACACACTTGAATAAACAAGAAAGAATAAGAAGAAAAGGTTCTATTATCCTTACCTTTGATCTCCCATATTCTTGTTTTACTTGATTTTCTTTAATATATTTATAATACGTTATCAGCACGAGTTTGCTCATGTTTTTATTTGAAGTTGGTTTCGGTAATAGACATGCATTTCATGTTTATTGTCACAATTCAATCTCAGTACGAGACATATAGATATATTTCCAACACTTTTTCTCGGCCCTAACTTTTGTTGTTTTTTGAAAAATCATATAGCACTACAACTGATTTCATTAATACATGTATATGTATGTGCATTAATATACGTCGTATGTGTATACATGCCTACACTAATAAAATTTGTTTATCCATTTAGCATTTTTTTTACATATATGCATATATGCTTGTGTATACGTATATATTTGCATGTACTCATAGAATTATTATATTCTTTTTGGCATAATCATTTTATTATCTATTCATGTGTGTATTTTACATGCCTACGGTTTTCTTTTAATGATATCAAACGTTTTGATACAATAATAAATATATTAATTTATTATGCATCAATTAAAATGCTATCTCTTTAATTATTATGTACTTGCTTTATTGTTATGCAAATTATCATAAGAACCTGAAGTTCTTTATAGAAAATATAGGCTCGAAGTCTATATCGAATATCAAAGCCTGAAGCTTGAATATATTGAATAAATTAGACTCAAACCTGGAGTTTTGAGTATACATATAATCTAAAGCACTATTAATTTTATGACACAGTGCTATGGCAAACATCACCAAGCTTGAGTTCGCTGCTCTAGATATTTCCGGAAGAAATTATCTAACTTGGATCCTTGATGCTGAGATCCATTTGAATGCCATGAACCTCGGAAATACCATTAAGGATGGTAATGAGGAAAGTGAACAAGATAAGGCGAAATCAATGATTTTTATCGCCATCATCTCCACGAGGGCTTAAAATCCGAGTATCTTGGGGTAAAGGACCCTGCTACTCTATGGAATAATTTAAAGGAAAGATATGATCACCAGAAGAGTGTGATACTTCCTAAAGCTCGATATGAATGGATGCACTTGCGTTTGCAAGATTTTAAATCGGTAAATGAGTATAATTCCGCCATGTTTAAAATTGTTTCTCGATTGAGATTATGCGGAGACGATGTCACAGAACAAAACATGTTAGAAAAGACATTTACCACATTTCATGCCTCTAATATGCTCCTGCAGCAGCAATATCGTGAAGAGGTTTTACCAAATACTCTCAATTGATTTCTTGCCTCCTCGTTGCTGAACAGAACAACGAGCTCTTGATGAAAAATCATAACTCCCACCCAACAGGATCACAAGCATTTCCAGAAGTAAATGCAAATGTTTCGTTCCCTGAAGTGAATGCAAACAACTATAATCGTGGTCGGGGTCGTGGCCGTGGGCGTGGGTATCGTCGTGGTCATGGTCGACATCAAGATGGTCCTAAAGTTGCACCATACCACCCGAAGTGGAATAAAAATGGTGAAAAACAAGACAAGGGCAAGGCTGTAAAATTTGGCCCTTCTAATAATCAAAATGAGAGTTGCCACAGATGCGGAGTGAAAGGGCACTGGTCACGTGCATGTCGTACTCCAAGGCACCTTGTGGATTTATATCAAGCATCCATCAAGGGAAAAGGAAAAGGGAAAGAAATCAATTTTACTGATTTTAGCAACACCGAGAATGACCATATTGATCCAATGGACCTTACCCATTTGGATGTTGCTGATTTCTTTCCCGCGCCAAGTGGAGAAATTGATGAAATCAAATTTCATGGTGATGATAACAATGATGGCAACAAATAGATCAATCAGGATTGATCAAATATTACATTTATGTTGCATTTGAGTTAAATAATGTTTATCTTTCCATTCCCTAAATGAGTTCGAAATAATTTTGATGTGTGGTTGGTGGTTTGATTGATATAAGAAAATAAATTTTATTATATCTTCTTATATTACTTATTTTATTCCCAGAAAAATGGAATATAATGAGTCCGTGAGCAACCTTAACGATGGAGACATTTGTTTGGTTGACAGTGAAACAACACACACAATTCTTCGAGATCAAAAATATTTCTCGAGTTTGAAATTGGCAAAGGCAAGTGTTAGTACAATTTCTGGTACTACCAAACTAGTTGATGGCTCCGGAAGAGCTAATATTATTTTGCCTGGTGGAACGAACATTTTGGTCAAAAAGGCTTTGTACTCTAATAAATCCAAAAGAAACTTGTTAAGTTTCAAGGACATACGTCTCAATGGATTTCATATCGAGACTATGAATGAGGGGAATATGGAATTTCTTTGTATTACAACCAATATTTCATGCCAGAAGCATGTTAAAGAGAAACTCTCAGTTTTCTCATCAGGGTTGTATTATGCGACTATAAGCGAATAGAAACAAATATTGTGATGGACCAGAAGTCCAATGATCCGAAAATTTTCTCTCTTTGGCACGATCGACTTGGTCACCCAGGATCGACCATGATGCGTCGAATAATAAATAATTCATATGGGCATACTTTAAAGAACCAGAAGATTCTTTTGCCCCATGAATGTGTGTGCATTGCATGCTCACAAGGGAAATTAATTATAAGACCATCTTCAATGAAAATTAGTAGCGAAGCCCCAACATTTTTACAAAGAATTCAAGGGGATATTTGTGGACCTATAGATCCACCTTGTGGACCATTTCGCTATTTTATGGTTCTATTGGATGCATCATCTAGATGGTCACATGTAAGTCTATTGTCAACACGTACTGTTGCTTTTGCTAGACTTCTTGCTCAAATCATAAGATTACGAGCTCAATTTCCCGATTATCCTATCAAGACTATTCGTCTTGATAATGCCAGTGAATTTTCATCTCAAGCATTTCATGATTATTGCATGTCAATTGGTATTGATGTTGAACATTCAGTTGCCCATGTACATACTCAAAATGGACTTGCAGAGTCCTTTATTAAGAGATTGCAATTGATTGCTAGACCTTTGTTTTTACGGTCTAATTTACCCACTTCTATTTGGGGACATGCAATATTACATGCTGCTTCATTGGTCAGGATTAGACCAAGTTCATTTCAGAAGTATTCACCGTTTCAACTTGTTTCTGGCCAGCAGCCAGACATTCTCACTTAAAAATATTTGGTTGTGCTGTTTATGTTCCGATTTCTCCACCTTAGAGAACAAAAATGGGTCCACAAAGACGACTTGGAATTTATGTTGGTTTTGATTCCCCGTCTATAATTAGATACATTGAACCCCTGACGAGTGATTTGTTTAAGGCAAGATTTGTTGATTGCCATTTTGATGAGACAATTTTCCCGCCGTTAGGGGGAGAAAGATCGTCGGTTCAAGTTGAACGGCGTGAAATTACATGGAATGTACCGTCTTTGTCTCATCTTGACCCACGCACAAATCAATGTGAGAAAGAAGTAAAAAGGATAATCTATTTGCAAAATATTGCAAATCAATTGCTGGATGCTTTTACCGATATGAAAACGGTAACAAAATCTCATATACCCGCTATAAACACCCCGGCACGGGTTGATGTCCCTGAAGGACAACATGAAAAGATAATGAAACCTCGCATGAAGCGTGGGCGCCCTATTGGCGCAAAAGATAAGAACCCTAGAAGGAAAAGGGTAATAGAAGTAAATTCTCCTTAAGAGAATATTATCTGTGAACAAGAAAGCGCTATGAAAAATGTGACTGATCAGTCTAAAGTACATGATGCCCCTGGAGAGGATCATGAGAAAGAACTTATATCTGAAGAGATATCTTTAAACTATTTGAATAACAGAAAAAACTGGGATAGAAATAAAGTTGTTATTGATAATATTTTTGCCTATGGGGTTGCAATTGATATTGCAAATGAGGACCCCGAACCAAAATCTGTCGAAGAATGTCGACATAGAAATGATTGGCCAAAATTGGAAAATGCTATTCAAGCTGAATTAAATTCCCTTGAAAATCGTAAAGTATTTGGACCAGCAGTCCTAACACCGGATGGCGTAAAACCCGTTGGATACAAATGGGTATTCGTACGAAAACGAAATGAGAAAAATGAAATCGTGAGATATAAAGCACGATTAGTTGCACAAGGTTTCTCACAGAGACCCGGAATTGATTATGATGAAACATATTCCCCCGTGATCGATGCAATCACGTTGAGATATTTGATCAGTTTAGCATTCACAGAGAGGCTTGACATGCGCCTTATGGATGTTGTTACTGCATATCTATATGGATCATTATATAGTGATCTTTATATGAAAATCCCTGAAGGATTTAAAATGCCTGAAGCATTTAAACGAAGGTCTCGTGAGCTATACTCAATTAAGTTGCAACGATCCTTGTACGGTTTAAAACAATCTGGAAGAATGTGGTATAACCGTCTAAGTGAATACCTTGTTAAAGAAGGGTATATAAAATAATCCAGTTTGTCCTTGTGTTTTCATCAAAAGATCTAATAGTGGATTTGCTATTATTGCGGTTTACGTGGATGATCTAAATCTTGTGGGAACTCCTGAAGAGCTCACAAAGACCGCAAACTATTTGATGAAAGAATTTGAGATGAAAAATCTCGGAAGGATAAAATTTTGTCTCGGCCTGCAGATCGAGCATTTGTCCAATGGAATCTTCATCCATCAATCAACATATACAAAAAAGATTCTAAAACGATTTTACATGGATAAATCTCATCCTTTGAGTAGTCCAATGGTTGTTCGATCGTTGGATATAAAGAAAGATCCATTCCGCCTTCGAGAAGAGAATGAAGAATTACTTGGTCCAGAAGTACCTTATCTTAGTGCCATTGGAGCACTAATGTATCTTGCAAATAACACTAGACCTTATATTGCTTTCTCGGTCAACTTATTAGCAAGATATAGCTCTGCGCCTACTAAAAGACATTGGAATGGCATTAAACATGTATTACGCTATCTTCGTGGAAAAACTGATATGGGTTTGTTTTACTCAAACAATTCATAATCCCAAATAGTGGGCTATGCAGATGCCGGCTACCTTTCTGATCCACATAAAGGCAGATCTCAGAGTGGTTACGTTTTTTTTTGTGGCGGTGCTGTAATTTCATGGCGTTCAGTGAAACAGACATTGGCAGCTACTTCTTCAAATCACTCAGAAATTCTGGCATTGCATGAAACCAGTCGCGAGTGTATATGGTTGAGATCAATGATCCAACACATTCGAGAAAATTGTGGGCTGACTTCAATACGAGATACACCCACAATACTTTACGAGGATAATGCCGCTTGTATTGCACAAATCAGAAACGGCTACATTAAAGGTGATAGAACAAAACATATATCACCCAAGTTTTTCTACACTCACGAGCTACAAAAGAATGGTGATATTGACGTTCATCAGATACAGTCATGCAACAACTTGGCAGATTTATTCACTAAAGCACTGCCAACTACAACGTTCAGGAAGATGGTCCATAGTATTGGAATGCGTCGACTCAAAGATCTCTTGCCGACATCAGGGGGAGCGTGATCATTAACTCTCACACACTGTACTCTTTTTCCTTCGTCCAAGTTTTTATCCCACTGGGTTTTTCTTGGCAAGGTTTTAACGAGGCAGTGTCTCACGATCGCAAGCTTCACATGGATGTGCACTCTTTTTCCTTTGTCCAGATTTTCCCATTGGGTTTTACTGGCAAAGTTTTTAACGAGGCATATTCCATTAAGATTGACATCCAAGGGGGAGTGTTATGAATGCATTCAATATGCATTTAGTGTGGATGTCAAAAACGTAAGAGTTTAAGTGGCTTCATTAATACTTCATGTATTCAATATGCTACTTGAGAACTATAAATAGATGCCATTGTAATGGATCTAAAACACACTTGAATAAACAAGAAAGAATAAAAAGAAAAGGTTCTATTATCCTTACATTTGATCTCCCATATTCTTGTTTTACTTGATTTTCTTTAATATATTTATAGGGCAAATTACCAAAATCCCCCTAAGGTAAGCCTAAATAACGAAAACCCCCCTCACGTTCTCGTAATTACGAAAACCCCCCTTGACTAACGGTTGACCGAATTTTTTTAACCGAAAACGTGAAATGTCTATTATATCCTTCTGTTAAATATGTAAAAAATAAAGGGCAAATTACCAAAACCCCCTTGAGGTAAGCCTAAATAACGAAAATCCCCCCTAACATCCCTTTCACTTGATTATTTATTGCTTTTATAAATTTATTTATTACTTTGTAATTTGTATTGATAATTTGATATTATAATGTTTTTATTTTTTTTATTTATATATTTTAATTGATTTTATTTATCCAGAGGAGTATTCATACGGATTTATGCTTTTAGCTTGAATGATGCATGGTTGTATTTCTCGAATTGTAAAATATTTAATTTTATATATAAAAAATAATTAAATTTTGAAATCTCATCCATTGATTTTTTAATCCAATAAAAATACATTGTACATTCATAATGATTAAATATTTGGGTTTAACTTAAGAAAAATAAGTATTTTGCAGACACTTATATATTTTATGAAGAGTATATATTTATGACCCCTCATTAAATAAAATGCTTACAATTACCCCCTAAGGGTAATTTCGTGTACAAGGGCAAAATTGGTATTATCGGAGGAATATTCGGGAGAATCAAAAAGATTCTATTGAGTTTAACACCGTTAGAGCGATTTGTAAGATGTCTGCATACCTCAGGGGGGTTTTCGTAATTACGAGAACGTGGGGGGGATTTCCGTTATTCAGACTTACCTCAGAGGGGTTTTGGTAATTTGCCCTATATTTATAATAGTATTTTATTTATTTAGTTCTATTTTTCTTGCAATGGGTCAACCCAAAATAAAATGGCATATTTAATACCCTCGCAGTCTAATCAGAAATTATTATAATGTTCATGCTTTTCTTGTAGCTTTATTATTATTATTATTATTATTATTATTAATTGTGCCATCTGTCGCGATTTCACTACAGTTGCTTAAATTTCATCCACTTCTAAAATTCGTACGCACACGCATACGAAACATAGCTGCAAAAAAATCGGAATAGGGGATGTAAAAATGAAGGAAAAGCATCTGGATTTGGTGCTAGTGCCCTTGGGAATGGGGATGCTTTTGTTTTATCACTTTTGGCTACTCTTCACAATCACACGCAACCCCACGCGAACTGTGATTGGTTTGAATGCTGAGAGCCGCCGCAAATGGGTCTTCTCCTTGATGGATGTTTGTACTCTCTCTCTCTCTCTCTCTCTCTCTTCCATTTTCTTTAATTTCTCTCTCACTATTTTATGGTTTTGTCTTTTGTTTTTACTGATTTCACTGCCCAGATTGAATTAGGGTTGATTTTAATCGGATTTGTTTGTTTGTTTGTTTGTTTATATTTACAGTTTTCATCCATCAAGTTTGCAACAATTTCACATTTGGTCTTCATGTTTACAAAAAAACACATTTGGTCCCTCATCTTTCAATAATTTGACACTTTTGGTCATTTCTGTCAATTTAGTATTAATCCGTCAGTTACGATAGTGATGGGAACATGTCTGACCGGGTCAGTTTTAACGGAAAAGACTAAAAGTGTTGAGTTTTAGAAACATTAGGGACCAAATGTATTTTTTATGAACATAAGAGACCAAATGTGAAATGAACCAAACTTAATGGATGAAAACTGTACTTTTTCCAAAAAAAAAAATTTGACAACAACAACAAAAAAGGAAAAAGGAAAAAAACCTAACGAGAAAATACAGTTTTCTTTCCTCAAGTTTGCACCGATTTTACATTTGGTCCCCGATGTTTACAAAAAATACATTTGATCTCTCATGTATCAATAATTTCACTCTTGGTATTTTTAGCCAACTTAGTTTTAGTTTGTCAGTTAGGGCAGTCATGAGCACACGTTTGATTATATTAGTACTAACGGAAAATTGACGTGAAAGACTAAAAATGTTGAATTTTTGAAACATAATAAGGGACCAAATGTGTCTTTCTGAACATAGGGGACGAAATGTGAAATGGCGGCAAATGTGAGGGATGAAAACTTTAGTTGTATAATGTGGTCTAGGAGTTGTTTGTTATATTTATACAAGGAGATAAAAAAACGAAGCTACTTGTCAAAATAGTACCAAAGGGTGAAAAGAAAATTTTGTTTGCCACAACTTGTGAATATAATTTTGCGCAAACTGAAACGTGAACATATCGGAGGTCACAAATGGATCCCAATGTTGTAGTGAATATTGGCTGAATATGATTTTTTTAAGCTAAAAGTAGAATTGTGCAGGATCCGGTTGGGGTTATTGTGTGTATATTGATTGAGGTACGAAATCAGTAAGTTAAATTTTGTGGTCACAATATAACAGGATCCACTTAAAAACGGTGTTTTGGCAGTCCAAACGATACGAAACAATATAATGGCATCGACACTTTTGGCGACCGCAGCCATTACTCTGAGCTCGTTGATAAGTGTATACGTCAGTAACAAATCGAGCTCTCCGTCTTCGGGATTCGTGTACGGAAATAAAAGTCAACTGATGTCTTCCGTAAAATTATTCGCTATCTTGGTATGCTTTCTCGTTGCGTTTCTTTGCAACGTGCAGTCTATTAGGTACTACGCCCACGTCAGCTTTCTCGCCACTGTGCCTGCGTATCAAGATAGAAAAGAGGCTATCGAGTACGTGGCCCGACACTTGAACAGAGGAAGCTTCTTTTGGTCGCTTGGGCTACGAGCATTTTACCTCTCGTTTCCTCTGTTTCTGTGGGTTTTTGGACCGATTCCCATGTTTGTGTGTTGCTTTACGATGATATTTGTTCTGTATTTCTTGGACACCACATCAAACTTTACGAGGGAGATGCACAGTCATTCGATTAAAGAGGAAACCGTCGGTGGAGATGTCGAGTCGATTGTATAAAATTGATCGTTCTTGATTTCGAATGTGTGTTGTTCATTTACTTGCCGAGTACTTATGTACATGGTATACTCATCCAAGCACTTGGATTCTTTGTTTCGTTGGATATATTGTTCTTAAAATTTGTAGTGAAGTCTTTTTTAGTGTTATTCTTGTTTTTATTTCAAATGTTATCCTTGAACTTTGAAAATCATCAACTACTCACCGTCTACTCATTTGTCTACTGATATTATTGTATTAGCTAGTACGGTAGTTAAATGTATTTAAATTAGGGGATATTGGCTAGACACCCCTTATTCCATACTTATATAGGTAGGGATTCAAATTGTTAAATGAATATAGCTATAAGTCCCTTGACCTAAAAAAATAATATAAATGAAATTAAAATAATAGTATATACTATATAGACATAAATGCCCTCAATTAATATTTATATGAAAATAACTACTTATGAAAAATGAGGAAACAAATCCCACATATTACTCCCCTCTTCTAACAACATCACTCTCTCTCTCTCTCTCTCTCTCTCTCTCTCTCACGTGAATCTCTCTCCCCATCTTTCTCTATCTCAATATTTATTTGTTATTAGTTATTTGTAGTAGGCTTATAATTTGTATTTGGATTTTCTAACTAATTATGCTTAAGTAAACAACAAAATGAATTTGAAACACATATTTAACGTCACAAAATCGATGTAATATGTGCATCTACTTGTCACATTTTGGTAGGATCTCATACATGTATTTGCAAAATTTTTCGACATTATTTTTCATTATCTAATTTTTTATCCATTAAATTTTATATATTTCCAAGTTGTAACATCAAAATGCAAAATACAATTTGCAATATACAAATTGCAAAAACAAAGCGAGAAATACAAAAGAAAGAATAAACAAACTACTAGTAACAAATTAGTACATTAAACACAAATTTTTGCAAGATACAAGCTAATAATTTCAATTTTCTAATAAAATTTAACGGTGTAGTTGTTGATAAGATCTAATAAATAAAGACTTTCAAATTCATTTATGCAGGCTCAGTCAATAAAGGTAGTTGCAAGCAGTGGTGTTCTTCAATGTACTCGACGAATGTTGTAGCTTTTCATGGCTTCGCTTGTAGTCCGATTTGATGTAATTTTTCCCTTTTGGGAAGTTGTTGAGGAGACATGTAATGTTTTCTCCCCCTTTTTTATTTGACGTAATTGTTTGAACGGACAAAAAAAAACAATCATTAAGATTTTTAATTGCAATGATGAAACTGAAAATAGCAAATTACAAACTTAATTATAATTGCAAACAATAATTTCAAAGTAACAAGAAATTGCAAACAAGGAATATTATACAAGAAATTATAAACAAGAGACTTCAAATTGCAAACAGAACATGCTGGTTCAATTATAAAAGAATAGCAAATTGCAAACCAAATGAACAACAATAAATATCAGAACTCGAGCAAAACAAAATGCAGACCATCACAAGAACAAATAATAAAGGTGAATATGAAGATTTAATAATGCACAATGTAATGCATATTTCATACAAACAACTATAACAACAACTTAGCAATAAGCAACTGCAAAAAAATAAAAAATAAATGCAAATAACAATATAAAAAGTATGGTAAAGAACTGTACAAAATATCTAAATCGAAACCTTTGAAGTGTGCGGATAACGGACGACATCGATACTCCAATATCAACAAAAATATTCTCTGAGATAAAAAAAAGATCCATAACATCTCTCATAAAATCATCATCAAAACATCTAAAAACAAACGGGAGAAATGCAAAAAAGTTAATTACATACCCACATTTTTACTTTTTTCCGCATAAAACCCATAACATATGTTACTTACCGAAATTCATACGTGTGTGAACCATTGTTTGCGGGAGGAGTTGAAATCGCAAACACCAAACAAAGCGAAAACGAAAAAAAACCTTCAAAATAGCGAACAAAGAACGAACAAACAATTACCACATCACAAACAACAAACAGTAAACGAAGTTTGAAGATTCCAAACGATCTGAAGGCCCTTGTTAATACACGATGCACTTTTTTGTTGGGTTTTTAATTCCAAAAATTTGTTTCGGATGGTTTGATTTTCATCTCTGCCGATGGGTTCTAATTTCACGGTTTTTTTGATTTGGGGATTTTAGAGAGGGGTTGGTTACGTATATTTTGGGATCAATATATTATGAGATTTTTATTCCTTATATTGTTAGGGGTATTTCAAACACAATAAGTACAATTAATTTAATTAAAATAAGGATTTATTAGTTGGATTTATGCAAATAAAATCTACTATAGGAGGAGGACCTATAGCAAATTGCACCTTTAAATTAATACAGTCGAACTAACGATATTCTATTAATTTAGTAAATATTAAATTATTTGAATTAATAATTTAATACGTTTTAATCGAGTCGGGATTGGAAGAGATTATTATTTGACTGAGGTTATTAAATCATTGAGTATTGGTTTATCGAAGTTCTATTTTAGTATAATTAAACACATATTTTTTTCCTAAAAATGTAGGGCAAATGACAAATAGGCTCAAAGGCACTTAATTCAAAAAATGGACATCCAATTTTTCTGTCTTTCAAACATTTCCAGTTCATTCAAACTTATTAGCAAATAAGGAAAACTCTTTTATATATACCAAAATTATCCCAAATTCATTGAAACTCAATTCAACTCCAATTTCATTATTTACACCCCAATTTAGTCCAATTTGACCAATTAACCGATTTTGACCATGATTTTAATTTTGACCCCAATTTTGACCCGCCACCACCGGAGACAGCCGACCAGCCGCAGTTGACTGCCGGTCCGTCGCCGGTCTCTCGCATTAACTTTTTCTTTAACTTTTTTTTTTTATTTTTTTCCGGTAGGTCAACCGTCGTTGACCGTCGAGTCTCCGGCGTTGATTTTTTTTTTATTTTTTTTTTTCTTAAAAAAAAAATTACTGTTTTGGCTACTAAATTACTGTCTCTAGCAGTTATTTAACTATTGAAGACAGTAATTTAACTATTAATTGACCTTTTCTTTTCTTAAAAAAACATATTTTAATTAATTTTACTGTCTTGGCTGTTAAATTAATGTCTCCAGCAGTTATTTAACTGTCGGAGATAGTAATTTAACTATTAATTGACTTTTTTTTCTTAAAAAATATATTTGAATTAATAGTAACGTCTTGGCTGCTAAATTACTGTTTCCAGCAGTTCTTTAACTGTTAATTGACTTTTTTTTTTAAATTTTGTTTTTTCTTAAAAAAGATTATTTATTTAATATTACTGTCTTGGTTGCTAAATTATTGTCTCCAACATTAATTTAACTGTCCGAGACAATATTATTACTGTATTAATTAATTTTATTGTCTTCGCCTGCATCTTTGCTGTCTCGATTGTAATATTATTATCTTCGACCGTAATATTACTGTCTCATGCAATAATATTACTGTTCGGGACAGTAATATTAGTAATATTAATGTTCGGAAAAATAATATTCATAATATTACTGTCTGAGACAGTAATTTAACAGCCAAGACAGTAGTATTAATTAAAATATATTTTTCTACGAAAAAACAAAATTTCCAAAAAAAAAAATAATAAAAAAAAGTGTCAACGCCGGAGACTGGCGATCAACAGCGGTTGAACGGCCGGAAAAAAAATTCAGAAAAGAAAAAATTCAACGCCGGAATCTGGCCAAAAAAGAAAGTCAGGAAAAAAATTATTTTCTGGAAAAAAAAAATCAAAAAATTATTAAAATGGGGGTTAATGTGATATATTTGTTTAAATCCGGGGTCAATGTGTAATATTAAGGAAGTTAGAGTACTATGGATGAAATTGATAAAAAAAATATATTATGGAGGGTATTTTAGACTAAAAACATGGGGAATGAGTTTATTTGAAAGACTATTTTATTTGTGGACCAATGGATATTTAAGTCCTTTGTCATGTCTTTTTTAGCCATTTGCCCAAAAATGTAAACTAATTACTCTTATTGGTAATTATCAAAATATAGTAAAAAGATAAATATAAAGTGGGGAAATATGCAATACCCATCTCAAATAGAAAATATTTTGAACTAAAATCAAATGACCTTTAAAGCCTTTTGTATACACCTAAGTTTCATTCTTAATTAGTGAGACACCCTGACCAGACATGATAAAACTAAAGGGCCTTTATCTGGTTAGGTTTTTAACGTGATACAGTTCTCTCTCTCTCTCTCTCTCTCTCTCTCTCTCTCTCTCTCTCTCTCTCTCTCTCTCTCTCTCTCTCTCTCTCTCTCTCTCTCTCTCTCTCTTCTTTTTTTTTCCTTCCTTTGCAGATGTGTAACTGCCGGCGCCCTCCTTTCTCTTTTTCACACAACCGCCGTAGTCTGCTCGCCGCCCTTCGTCGGATGCCGTCATTTCTATATGGAGATTCTCCTTTTTCGTTATCTCTCTCGATTTCTCAGATTTTTTTTCCAGACCTGTCCACCACCACCACTGTAGCCGCCTTCCCACTCTCTCTTTCGTTCATCGTCGTTGCCGTCGCCTCCCCCTCCCTCCTTTTCGTTATTTTTTATTTTTTTTCTTTTTTTCTTCTCTCCAGAACTGAAGCAGCAACATCAACCGGACTATAGTCTGGTTCGAATATGACTGTTGTTGATTCACTCGATTAGTGATTTATTAATTTCTCGTGTTCGTTGTCTCTCTCAATTTCTCTCTCTTTACACCACCATCGTCTCCATATAGATTTGTACACCACCACCACCGCCACTGCTCGTTGCCGCCGTCTCGTGTTCGTTGTCTCTCTCAATTTCTCTCTCTTTACACCACCATCGTCTCCATATAGATTTGTACACCACCACCACCGCCACTGCTCGTTGCCGCCGTCTCCTCCTTCGTTTCCACGTAAATTTTTTTCTCTCTTCTTCATTATCTCTCTCGTTTTCTCAAATTTTTATTTTTTTTCTTAGATTTGTCCACCACCACTGTCGCCGCCTCTCTCACTCTCTTTCCTTCACCACCGCCTTTGTCGTCGACTGCCCCTCCCTCTCTTTTGTTATCTTTCTATTTTTATTTATGTATTTTTCGACTTTTTTTTTCCTTCGGGATTCCTCAATTGATTCCCAATCTAATGAGCATCAAACTCATTGGTTGCATCACATGTCATATCCGACAAATGATGTGGTGAGATATTTATTTACTCTCTAATTATATATGGGCGAATGGCAAAAAGGCCCATCACATGGGACTGAAATGCATTTTGGTCCACTCAAAAAATAGTCTCTCAATTAAACCCATCTCATGTCTTTTGTCTAAAATACCCTCCATAATATAATTCTTATCAATTCCACCCATTATGCTCTAATTTCCTTAATATTACACATTGACCTCGGATTTAAGCAAATATATCACATTAACCCCCCAAAAATTTTTTTTCCAGAAAATAATTATTTTTATGAAATGTTTTTTTTTCCGGTCAGACTCCGGCGTTGACTTTTTTTTTTTAAACTATTTTTTTCCTGAAATTTTTTTCCGGCCGGTCAACCACCGTTGACCGCCGGTCTCCGGCATTGATTTTTATTTTTTTATTTTTTTTTTTGAATTCTTTTTTCTTCGAAAAAAAAAATTTAATTAGTATTACTGTCTTGGCTACTAAATTACTGTCTCAAACAGTAATATTATTGTTTGGGACAATAATATTATGAATATTATTTTCCCGAACAGTAATATTGTTAATATTATTTTCTAAGACGGTTAAATTACTGTCGGAGACAGTATTTTAGCAGCCAAGGCAGTAATATTAATTAAAATAGTTTTTTTTAAGAAAAAAAAATCAATTAATAGTAATATTACTGTCTCCGACAGTTAAATAACTGCTGGAGACAGTAATTTAGCAACGAATACAATAATATTAATTAATAAATATTTTTTGTAAAAATAAAAAAGTAATAAAAAAGTCAATTAACAGTTAAATTACTGTCTCCGGCATTTAAATAACTGCTGGAGACAGTAATTTAGCAACGAATACAGTAATATTAATTAAAAATATTTTTTGTAAGAATAAAAAAGTCAATTAAGAGTTAAATTATTGTCTGCGACAGTTAAATAACTGCTGGAGACAGTAATTTAGCAACGAATACAGTAATATTAATTAAAATATTTTTGAAGAAAAATAAAAAAGTTAATTGACAGTTAAATTACTGTCTCCGACAATTAAATAACTGCCGGAGACAGTAATTTAGCAGCCAAGACAGTAATATTAATTAAAATATTTTTTTAAGAAAAACCATAATTATTAAAATAAAAAAATAAGTCAACGTCGGAGACCCGGCAGTCAACGGCAGTTGACCGGCCGGAAAAAAATTTCTGGGAAAAAAGATTTTTTCAAAAAAAAAAAAAGTCAACGCCGGCGGCCGGCGGTCTCCGGTGGTGGCGGGTCAAAATTGGGGTCAAAATTGAAATTATTGTTAAAATTGGTTAATTGATGAAATTGGGTTAAAATGGGGGTGTAAATCATGAAATTGGAGTTGAATTGGGTTTCAATGAATTGGTGGTAATTTTGGTATATATAAAGGGATTTTCCTTATTTGCAAATTAATTTGAATGGGCTGTATTTATTTGAAAAACAAAAAAGTTGGATGTCCCTCTTTTAATTAAGTGCCCTTGTCATGGGCCTATTTACCATTTGCCGATTATATATATATATATATATATATATATATATATATATATATATATATATATATATATATATATATATATATATATATATATATATATATATATATATATATATATATACATATATATATATCTATCCAAAATATATATATATATATATATATATATATATATATATATCTATCTATATATATATATATATATATATATATATATATATATATATATATATATATATATATATATCCCCCATATATATATATATATATATATATATATATATATATA
>NW_012195024.1:815397-831637 GCF_000504015.1 Erythranthe guttata
TATATATATATATATATATATATATATATATATATATAAATAAATATAAAAAATTATAAATATACATATATTTATATTAATCTAAATAAATATAATATTTATATTTATATATATATATATATATATATATATATATATATATATATATATATATATATATATATATATATATATATATATATATATATATATATATATATATATATATATATATATATATATATATATATATATATATATATATATATATATATATATATATATATATATATATATATATATATATATATAGCGGTATGATATCAGAAAAAAAATGCAAAATTACGATCAGCTACTAGCGAAAAAAAATTATGTAAAACAATTACAAAATATTATTATAGAGTGGTGCTATTTTTACTTTCAAATTATTTTAATTCACCACCGAAGATTATAAAATGTCATAAATACCCCTTAAATTTATAATCCACCGCCCTTCATTATATTAATTGAATCCTCATGTGTTCTAACTTATTTCTATTTTATTTTATTTTTAATTTTTTGTTATTTTTTTAATCTTTTTATTATTTAATTTATTTTATTTTGTAGAATGAAATATTTATTATAAGATATTTAAACTTCCATATTAGATGACCAACAGATGATGTAATTTTTTTTTTTTTATGAAACGAAACTATATTAAGCCAAACTGACCAATTCTAGAGAAGTTCAGGACCTTCCGTACAAGCTATCTTAATTTATTTCTCAAAAACCGTGAACTCTTGCTCTTTTTGACCTTCAAAAATGTTTTTCTCTGACGAAAATATTATTCACTTAAGGTAGAGAGAATGAGATTTCCAGTGAAAAGGGTGGGATTAGTTTTTTTTTTTTATAAATATTTTAATTAGTTTAGTGGCAAATGGTTTATAAATTTGTAAAAAATATAGGTGAAAGAAAAAAAAAGAGGTAAAATTGGAAATATATTTAATTTGGTGGTGAAATAAAATATTTTGAGGGTGGAAATAGCACGTGTATTATATTACATGAAAATTACTAATAATTGCAAAATTTAAAAGGCGTTCTTTTTTTGACAAGTCAATGACCAACCATCTTTATTATTCTAGGTTTATGCGCTATATCTCTTTCGCCAATAAGTCCAACCCTTTAAAAAAAATTATAAATAAAGGAAAAAATAATGTATATGACAAAATTATCCCAAACCATTTACACCCTATTTTTAATTGTAACCCCAATTTAATCAATTTTGACCACAAAATTCCAATTTGACTTTTTATTTTTGTAAAACTTTTTTTCTTTTAAAAAACCATTATTTTGCCGTCGGTTTTCGGCGTTGACTTTTTGGTTTTTTTTTTTAATATTTTTTTATCATTTTCTGGTCTGTTTTTTCCGCCGCCGGATTCCGCCTTTGACTTTTTTTAGTGGTTTTTTTTTTCTTCTCATAAAATTTTTATCCGTTTTTTACGCCCGCCGCTAAACGATAACCGTAATTGTACTGTCATTAACTGTAATCATACTATCACTGACAGTACATTAACGTAATTATAGTGTCGTTGACAGTACATTAACGTAATTGTACTATCATTAACAATACATTTATGTAACTGTACTGTCGTTGACAGTACAATGAGAGTCAACGACAATATTTTTATTTATTTTTTTGTGTTTTTTTTTTAATTTAGTTTAATTTATTGACAAGTCAACGTAGTTATATTATTGTCGTTGACAGTAAAATAATTGTAAACACAATAATATTACTGTCAACCACATTAGTATTATTATTTTTTTGGATTTTTTGTTTTGTTTGAGTTGTTGACGAAGTAACGTAATAATATTGATGTCTACTATTGTAGTATTACTGTAAACACAATAATATTATTGTGGTTGACGGTAATATCACTGTTGTTACAGTAATATTAATGTCAACCACAATAATATTAATTATTTTTCTTTTTTATTATGTTTACCTTTGTTGAATGGTCAGCGTATTAAAATTACTCTATTACAAAATAATAATGACTTTTGTTGTGTTAATATTATTGTACTACAGATTAATACAGAAATATTACTATGTTTAACAGTAATATTAAACAAAAATTGTTACTGTCAAACACAGCAATATTGTTGTTTAAACGAGGGGAGCAAAAATATGTTAAAGAATAATAATTAAAAAAAAAAAAAAGTCAACGGCGGCGACGGACGAAATTGTCCATAAAATTGTGTTTTGGGTCAAAAATGAATAAATTGTGAAATTAGGGGTTAAATTGAGGTTAGATTAAATTAAATGATGAAATTGGAACACATTAAAATGTGAGGGCCAATTTTAGTATTTTACAAACCTCTGAACCATGTGTGGACTTTTTTGTAAAAGAGTTTTTTTGTCTAGATCAATTTATAAATAAGTAGTCATTTATGAGTTTATTTGTAAAGTGCCCAATTTGAAAACCCTAATTTCAAACGTCAACTACTAGATATTTAAAACACTTCAAGAAAATCTTCAAGATTTGAAAGATAAAAGAATACCCATAGATCAATGATCCAATAAATAATTACAATAACATGATTACTGTTAAGAACTCAATTTCCCCCAAAACCAGATATTATTCATGTGTTGTTATGGTGAATTACAGAGAAGAGATTTCTCTCCCGATATTAGACAGTTATTAACAATGCCTAAACTACTATTTATAGACAACTAACGTACACTTCTCAGCTACAATTAGTTCTAACTGTCTCGCCACGTGTCGTCTTTTGGTTGGTTGAATCCAGCTGGGCTATAAACTACTTTTTCTCGTGTTTCCCTTTACACGTTTATTTAAGTGACACACGACTCTTCTCTATACGACGCCATTTCACGCTTATTATGTTATTATCGTTACAATCCATTTCCCTTGTGAACAAACATGACCTCATGTTTGGAACGTAGGGAATTTCTGCAACATTTCTGCTGCATCTTCCCATGTTGCCTCTTCCTCCGGTAAGTGGGCCCATTGAACTAGCATCTGACCTAAGGCGACGTTATTCCTTTTCACCATGCACTGGTCGAGTATTTTCCATGGCACCACAATGAGCTCTCCAGAATCGGTTAAGGGAGGCATATATGTTGCCACCTTGTCCTTTGGTCCTACATACTTCTTTACCAATGACACATGAAATACCGGATGTACTTTGGCTGATTGTGGCAACCTCAATTCGTATGCCACCTCCCCTATCTTGGCAATCACTTCAAACGGACCACAATATTTAGGCATCATCTTCCATATATGACTCTTCTTGAGGCTCAGTTGCTTGTAGAGCTTGAGTTTCAGATAAACCCAATCCCCTATCTCAAATCCCCTCTCTCCTCTATGTTTATCAGTTTGTACCTCCATTCTCTCTCTGGCAGATTGCAACAACTCCTTGAGCTGGTGAGTGAGCTTAGTATGATCCTTCAACCATTGCTCCACTCCTGAAGTCTTGACCTCCATCCATGGACCAAACCCTACTTGTGGGAGTTGGTATCCATAGAGTGCTTGGAAAGGTGACATTTGGATAGCTGAATGATGGCTGGTATTATACCACCATTCTGCTAATGCCAACCAAGAGCTCCATTTCCTAGAAAACTTGCCACACATACACCTTAGGTAATTCTCCAAACATTGATTTACCCTTTCACTCTGCCCATCGATTTGAGGGTGATATGCAGTGCTCAACTGCAGCTGCACTCTTAGAGCTTTGAATAGCTCATTCCAAAATGTACTGGTGAAGATCTTGTCCCTATCTGACACCATATAAGTTGGCAATTCGTGCAACTTATAAACTGTTTCCATAAAGACTTCAGCCAAGGATGAAGCATTGAAAGGATGACTGAGGCTTATGAAGTGACTATACTTGGTAAATCGATCCACCACTACCCAAATCGTATCCTTACCCTTAGACAATGGTAGTTTCTCAATAAAATCCATTATAATGTAGGACCAAGCTTGAGAAGGCACAGGTAATGGTTGGAGCAGTCCACGATTTCTACTAGTTTCATGTTTATTAATTTGGCAAGTGCCATACATACTCACAATTTGTTTCACTTCATTCCTCATGAGAGGCCATAAGAACACCCCTTGCACCCTCTTAAAATTATTTTGGACCCCAGAATGACCCCCAAGCTGGAACCATGCATAAACTCAATAATCTGCACCCTCTAGGATCCATGAGACCCTACATATATTTTACCCTTCCACTTCAATAATCCATTAATATACTGAAATTCAGAGACATCCATTGGCCTCAAGGCTTGGCTGGCTATAACTTCTTGAGCCATTTCATCTCCTTCATAACTAGCTTGGACCTCTTCAAGCCATAATGGTTGCACTGCAGTGATCATGCTAAGGGAGGAGTCAAGCACAGCTTGGGAAGAACTCTCCACATCCCTTGTGGATAAGGCATCAGCAGCTTGATTCTCATAGCCCCTTTTATACTCTTGTAACTAAAGCCAAGAAGCTTAGCCAGATACTTCTGCTGAATAGGGGTGGAAATCTTCTATTCAAACAAATACTTGAGGTTTCTTTGATCAGTTCTAATAATAAAAGTGGTGTGCATCAAGTAATACCTCCACTTCTGAACAGCCAAAAGGATTGCCAGGAATTCCTTTTCATTCACAAAGAGCCCTAAACTCTTAGGACCTAAGGTTTTGCTGAGAAAAACCAAAGGATGTCCATCTTGCATAAGAACAGTTCCAATACATGTATCACAAGCATTTGTCTCAACAATGAATACTTTAGAGAAATCAGGTAGCTGCAGTACATGAGTAGTTGACATAGCATGTTTTAACTTCTCAAAGGCTACAGTAGCTTCCACACTCCACTCAAAATGCCCTTTCCTCAAGAGATCAATCAGTGGTTTTGCAATAATGCCATAGTGTTTGACAAATTTTCTATAGTATCCAGTCAGGCCAATGAACCCCCTTAGAGCTTTGACATTGGTTGGTTGAGGCCATTCTTTTACTCCACTAATCTTACTGGGATCAACACCCACTCCCTTAGAAATGATAATATTGCCTAGATAATCGATTTGTTACTGCCCAAAGCTACACTTAGATGACTTAGCATAAAGTTGATGCTATCTCAAAATAGCCAATGTAGTGTGGAGGTGTTTGATGTGAGTTTCTATATCCTTACTATATACCAGTATATCATCAAAGAAAACCAGAATAAACTCTCTCGAATGATTTCTAAAAATCTCATTCATAAGAGATTGAAATGTGGTAGGGGCATTAGTCAACCCAAAAGGCATGACCTTAAACTCATAATGGCCAGAAGCTGTAAAAAATGCAGTCTTATGGATATCTTCTTGTTTCACCCTAATATGGTGATAGCCAGCTATGAGATCAATCTTAGAAAAGATCTTAGCCCCTTGCAGTTCATCAAGTAGATCATCTATAATAGGAATTGGATATACATCCTTGACAGTGATGGAGTTTAATATTCTGTAATCAATGCAGAATCTCCATGTGCCATCTTTCTTCTTGACCAAAAGGACAGGAGAAGAGAAAGGACTGGTGCTATATTGAATTATATCACTACTTAACATTTCCTCTACCATTTCTCAATTTCCCTCCTTTGAATATAAGGGTACCTATAGGGTTGTATCTTGAATGGCCCCATTTCTGGCTTGATGGTAATGGAGTGTTCATAGTCCCTTTTAGGTGGTAATGTAGTAGGTTCTTGGAATACATCTGAGAACTCTTGCAAAATACCATTGAGATCATCACAAATAGATCCTTCTGGATCCTCACCATCCATTCCAGATATCATACATAGCCCTTTATACCCAATTCTTAATTGTAACCCCAATTTAATCATTTTGACCACAAAAATCCAATTTTAATTTTTTTTTATTCATAAAAAAAAATTGCCGCCGGATTACAGCGTTGACTTTTCGATTTTTTTTTCTGGTTTGTTTTTTCCGCCGCCGGATTCCGGCGTTGACCGGAGACCGGCGGTCAATGGCGGTGACGGACGAAATTGTCCATAAAAATGTTTTTGGGTCAAAATTGAATAATTTCTGAAATTTGGGGTGAAATTGAGGTTAAATTAAATTAAAGGATGAAATTCGAGCATATTAAAGTATGAGGGGCTACTTTAGTCTTTTACAAAAAAATGGACCATGTGTGGACTTTTATGTAAAAGAGTTTATTGTCTGGATCTCTTTATAAATAAGTACTCATTGATGGGTTTATTTGTAAAGGCCTTATATATATATATATATATATATATATATATATATATATATATATATATATATATATATATATATATATATATATATATATATATATATATATATATATATATATATATATATATACAACTATATATATGTACATCTCCCCACTTTGTCCCACTTAATTTATTTTCTCTTTTTTTTTTTGCACTCCAGGCCTAGAAACGACACCGTTTTATTTTCTTCATCCAATCACATGGCAGATTTCTTTTCTTTTCTTATTATTTTCAACCAACTCGAACCCCCCCCCGTGTTAAGAAAACTTGCGCCAAAACCCCCTATATTTTTTTTCTTGCGTAAAATCCCCTTGTGTTTTATTTTTCTTTGCACAAAATCCCCTCTTCCGTTAAAATTTAACGCCGTTAACTATAGAGGGAGTTTTAGGCAAGTTTTTTGTAACATAGAGGGATTTGGTGCATGATTTTGCAAAACAAGGGGGTCTACGCAAATTAATTTATTTGTTTAAATGTCATATTATTTTCTAAAATTAAGTCGAATATATCTATTAATTTAAAATGGGAAAACTAAGAAAATAATACTCGAGATGGAAGTTGGAACGAATTCTCAAATTATTTATGTTCTTTTCAGATATAATTAATCAAGAATAAATTTTAAACATATATAATAATTCTAATGAAATAATTCTAATAAAATAATTATATAATTTAAAAAATCAAAATTCGTACATTAATAAATTATATATGTATAAAAATTGGTTTTTTTTTTTTTTTTAAACATTCACCACACCTATTAAAGCAATACCCCGAAGTCGAACGACGATCATTTATATCTCCAGCCCAATCTGCGTCCGAAAACCCGCTTAACAAAAAATTATTAGATCTTTTATACAAAAGATTGTATTCAAGAGACCCTTTCACATAGTGCATCATTCTTTTTGCTGCATCTAAATGATGATTCCACACTCACAGGATACGGAATCTCTGGCCTCGTGATAGTCAAGTAAATCAAGCTTCCAACAAGTTGTCTAAATTTTCTAGCATCCTTCATTAGCCTCCTTTCTTCTTTCTTCAACTTGAGGTTCGGCTCCATATGAGTAGTCTTTTCTTTCGACTCCCCCGTATTAAAACGTTCTAATAACCCTTTTGCATATCCTCTTAGACATACAAAATACCCTTCATCTGATTCTAATTTTCGACTTCAAAGCCAAGAAAACGTCCAATCTCTCCCAAATTTTTCATTTCAAAACGAAGAGATAAATTATTCCTCAACTTTAAAATTTCAGATTCACAATCTCCGGTAATTATCATATCGTCAACATATAATATCTCCAACACATGTATATTTGATTCTAATTTGATGAATAAACTAGAATTTGAATCCGAGACTTAAAAACCACAAAAGATGAGATATTGAGCAACTTTACCGTACCAGGCTCGCGGAGCTTGTTTTAAGCCGTAAAGTGCTTTTCTCAAATGACAAACATGGTCTGGAAATTGTTTAGAAATAAAGCCTTCGGGTTGTTCCATAAATACTTCACAATCCAACTCTCCGTATAAAAATGCATTCTCTACGCCAAGTTGCCACAATTTGCAATCTTTAAAAGTCAGCAGGCGAAAAAATGGACCTCACCGTTACCATTTCGCAACCGGACTGAGAGTCTCCTCGAAGTCTATTCCATAGCTTTGCGAAAATCCACGAGCAACTAGGCGAGCTTTAAACCTATCAATCGTCCCATCCGATTTTTTCTTTATTCGAAAAACCCATTTGCAAGTGACCGGCTCGCAATTTTCTGGTTTGGGTACCAACTCCCTTTTTTCCTTTTTGTTCTAAAGCTTCAAACTCTTCCAGCATAGCTCTTTCCCAGTTGGGACAGCCCTTTGCTTCATATCTCGTTGGTTCTTTGGCATTGAATGCTATAGTAAAGAAACAAGAGGTAATTGTGCAATAATTAAGTTGTTCCTCATAAACATTGAGATAATTCAGTTGACGTGTCTCCATTGACAATCTTCTGATCACTAGTTGATCTCTACCATCCTCTTCTACTTCATTACTCTCTTGAGAAGTTGGAATTTCATTTTCCACTTCACCATTAATGGGTGTCTTCCCATTAACTTCAGGAAATAAAGGCTCCGAATATTCTTGATCACCATCAAGAGTAACATTTTTCGCACAGACTTTTGAACATGAAGTAAAGAGGATATTTCATCAAACACTACATCTCTAGAAGTAGTAGATTTCTTTGTACGTGAATCCATGCATCTCCAACCCTTCCTATAAGAATCATAACCGATAAATACACATTTCTTTTCCTTTGGATCCTGTTTAGTTCCACTAGATTTGGCAATATGAACATAACAACTAGAACCGAATACCCGAAAATAATTAACGTTTCACTTTTCAGCGTTTAAAATCTCAAAAGGAGATTTTTGTGTACCTGGCCATGTAGGAAGCCTATTTATTACATAAGCTGCACATTGAACAACCATTGCCCAAAGCTCCCGTGGAGGACTCTTGTCATGTAACCATGAAAGACACACCGAAACAAGATGGACGAGCTTCCTTTCGGCAACTCCATACTGCTGCGGAGTGTCTGGACAAGTCATTTGACGAAGAATGCCATTGTCGTTGCAAAATTGAAAGAAATCATGTGACATAAATTCCCGCCATTGTCACTCCGCAAACACCCGATCTTCCTTCCAAAATTCCTTTGGACAGCCTCCTTAAATTCCATAAACTTGGATAATGCTTCGTTTTTTTCTTATAAAAATTTCACCCAAGTGAACCTTAAGTGATCATCCACCAACACCATAACATATCGATGTGGACTGTAGCTTGATGTTCTTGTTGGCCCCATCAAATCTGTATGAACTAGTTCAAATGATGCAGATCGATGATTCGTTGATCTTTGGAAAGGAAGACGACGAGATTTGACATATTGACAGCCTTGACGAATCACATCTTCACGGACAGTCTTCAAAGTCGGCATACCATTTTTATCAATTTCTTAGAAGAAATTTGATGCAACATTTGATAGCCTATATGGCCCAACCGAGCATGCCAAATTGCCGCATTTCGGTTTGGCTTGTTTTCTTCACATAAGCTTCACCAGCCGACATAACGAACAAAGAGCCTTTCTTCTTTCCAATAAGAATAATATCAGCCGATATATTCTTCACATTATCCAATATTTTTACATCTTTCGGACCAAATAAAACATATTTTCCAGTATCAATAATTTGAGGTACCGAAACTAGATTTTTCGTCAAGCCTGGAACATGATAAACATCGTGCAACTTGACACAATTAGTTTTTTCGTCTCCAGCAACATCTATAATCACAACACCTTCTTTAGCTACTGGATAGGTTGAGTTATCCGCAGTAATAATAACTCGCTCCTCATGGTGTTCACAAATTTTCGAGAACAAAGTGTCATTTCCGGTAACGTGGTGAGAACAGCCAGAATCGGCGATCCACTCCTCTTCGGCATTGGAAACCACTTGAGCAGGCTTTTCTTGAATTTCTTCAACGGAAAAGCAATGCTCCCATTTGAGTTGTTCATTTTCTTCATTTGTGCACGCAACATTGGCTTTCGACATCTTCACACGGCAATATCTTTTAATATGCCCAATATTTCCACACCAATAACATTTAATAGGTGTTTTACCCTGTGGATTACCACCTTTCTCCTCCCCATTAGCTTTTTCGGCGTTTGAATCTTCCTTTTTGTTTTTGAATCCACCCCATGTATTTTTCTTGTGTGGTTTCCCTTTCGAGAAAAGAACAGGATCAGGTTCAAAGCTCTTTGCCATTTGTTTGGCTAAAGCTTTTTGGTTTGAGAGCAAATTCTCCAATTCTTCCACCGGAGGTTG
Source organism: Erythranthe guttata (assembly GCF_000504015.1). The sequence continues at coordinate 825,477 of NW_012195024.1, forward strand.
AGTTGCCCAACCTTGAATAAAAGTAATAAAAGGCCCGTACTCCTTCTTTAATCCACGAATAAGATATCGACGCAACCGTGCTTCACTAACTTTCTCGCTATCGTCTATTTCTCAAATTTCAGCACAAAATATTTTTTACTCGTAAGAAATATTCAGAAATTGACATGCTACCTTGCTTCAAAATAGCCAACTCAGGCTCCAAAAATTGCAATCTTGTTGTATTCTTTTTGATAAACAACCTTTCAAGCGTTTCCTAAACCTCTTTTGGAGAACTCGCATGACGAACATGGTCGATTAACTCTTTGTTGATAGATGTTCTCAATGCAAAGAGAGCCTTTCCGCACTTGATCTTCCATTTTCGTCCGCGATTCTGCATTCTCATGAACATCTATAGGAATTGTTGCATCAACACCGACAACTAATTCCCACAAATCCTGACTTTGAAGATATACGCCTCCATACACAATCTCCAATACTTGTAGTTATATTCCCTACAAGTTTCTCCATCCCGTACTGAGTATTTCCCCCATTTGCCATCTCCATTGTTGCAACACCTAAGCTTTCGTTTCACCCTTTCAAACTTTCTCCAATAAGATAAACTTGATAGACAAGAAGATTGAAAACAATGTCTGGTCTTACCCAGCTCTGATACCATGTTAGAAAAATCGATAAACGGTGTTTTTCATTTAATATAATCAAAGTATTACAACTTAAATAGAAAACTAACTAACAAACTATCCTAATTTAGGGGAGCACTAACCCACTACTAACAACTAACTAAGTATCATACAATCACGAGATACTATTTTGACTAATTATTTTATTATACTAATATTAATCATTTAATTAAATAAACAATAAATTTAATATTTTAACACCCTCCCTTCAACTGATTTCCGTGGAAAACAGTTTACAATGAGATTTATTATTCCGCTTCGATATATTGTTTTGCTAAAGAACGTATATCAAATTCCTCACATTGAGAACCAATGCCTCAAACACTCCAACTCGGGCGAATGCCAATTTTTTGTTTCTTTTTCCGACGCCTCTGTCAATCTTCACTGATTGGCGCCTCCGCCAATCTTCATTGATTGACACGCAACTTTTTTTGGACAAACGAACTTTTCGAACTCCCTCCTCCGTCAATCTTTCCTGACTGACAATATTATTTATTGTGGAAAAGAAATCTATTAGTTGCTGCTAATATCACCACTTCTTTTTCAAAGAAGTATTCCAATCGTAATTCGCTGCCTCGAATCTTCTAATCTTCTCGCCGAGTTTGCCAAACGTGGTCCCTTTACCAAGTGTCGCCTCGTCCGTGCCGGATTCGGCCTTGGCTGCCTCGATGGTGTCACAAATGGGCTGATTCATCTTGCCCTTCCCTCGCAACAGTTGTTGAAAAATAAGATCGCCTCATGATCACCTCGATTTCTTCATCAGCCATCGTCATATTAATTGAAAACAAAAACTCGATCACCAAGGCTTCCGCCTTTGCCTTTGTCGCAACCATTCTATTAATGGCATTCTTATGCCTTGGATAATGAAATCCAATCCAAATCTTGTGGAGAGCCTCCGCTGCTGCTTCTACTATTTTCGTAGCCTCTGCCGCGGTAAGATCCGCTGCGCTTGGTGCAATGCACAGAGGCTCCGTCAGGACCAGTCACGTTTGCCGCCTTAGCACGTCCGTCATTGCCGCGCGCCAACGTGAACTCCGCCATTCCTACTTAACAGAATAAAGCTAACCACTTCCTAAAATTTCTCTAACTAATTTACCATGTTTACCACTAACAAATTGACTTGATAAATAAAACAAATAATGAACCAGCTAAAAACATGACTACTCATGTTCAACTAAGTGCAGGAAGTTGCACTAATATTTTTGACAGTGTTATCCACTCATGTTTAGACAGCCAAATGGATTCGACAAGATGCTTACATGAGGTATCATCCGCTCATGTTTAGACCGCCAAATGGATTGGATATTGTTGCTCGATTAAAATATTATATTTCCTAAAATTCCTAAAACATATTTGATATGCCTAATTGGGCCAACCCAATGGGCCTACAAATTATTTACCTACTGGGCCACAAGCCCAATATTGAAGACCACTATCACCGATGCCCAATCACCTTCAAGTAAGGTTTGGGCCCGAAAATCTCAACTAAGCTATAAATAAAGGTTTGAACTCATTCCTTAAGGTACGTTCTATTATTCACAAGTAATTTAGAGTTTTTTTCTCTCTACTATCTACACGATCCGTACATCTGACTTGAGCGTCGGAGGGGTTTCCGCTGGATCAACCCTCGGCTTAGTTCACGTGTGCTCATTTCGCAGGGACCTCAGGATCATCAAGTTGTCAAGCTACTGATCCGCTTTGCTCTCCCAGCTCGTTTTCTGCACTACCCCAGGTGATCTAAGTAATTAGCATCATCATTTTGGCGCCGTCTGTGGGAACGATGCAAACCAGATCACGTAGCCAACAAGATCCTCCTGAGGCATCCTCTCGGAGAGAGAATGACACAGCTAACAACATTCCAATCCATGGAGGCTCCGGCTTGCCACCTCCTCCGTGTGCTCCGGATCCGCCTCGCGAGGTTCAGGTGATTGTTAGAGTAGGTGACCAACAAGCCAACTTGTGGCTGTGGTCTTTCGTATTTATTATTGTAATAAACGAACCTTTATTCGTATTAATGATAAAACACATTGGCATTCTATATCTTTGTCCCTTTGTCACAAGCATAGATATAGTCCTTACAGTTATTACAAGTACTAGTAATTGATCGTTAGGATCGTGAGATATTTACTTAAGTATTATAACTGTTAAACGTGTTCCTAGTCGAAGGGTTACGCCACTAATGAGGATATCGGCCTTTCCCATTAAGACTAGCACTTAGTGTATGTGTACTGCATCTCATCAGTAAACGGTATTGTGATATCGGCATGCATAAGTGGGTGCTCGTAAGTTGACGAGTTCACTGAACTCCCTCACCCTAGAAATCTCTAAGTGGTTCCCAATAATCGAGTAGAGATATCTATGGTATAGTTGTACACCATTAGTCCTTATGACCTAGACATCACCGTGACTTCACTAGAGGACCAGCTGTATCGTGACCTGTCCCTGAGTTCCACCGAGGACCATCCCAAGGGCCAGTGTTCGTGCAGTCCGAAATCTAGTGGGAGGTCTGTGCATTGTAGTCGGGGATTCGATCGCTAGAATAGTCTTGGATGTCCTGTGTGTTCTGAAAGTTTGTATTCATTCTAAGTCTCTGGCCAGAGCTGACTAAGTGATGATTAGAGAATTCGATTCTTTAAGTCATGCACGTAAGGATTACAACACTTAGAACGATCGCACCGTTATTGAACATATAAAGAGGTCTCGATGAACCAATGCCTCTAGTTCAATCGGGACATATGAATCGAAGGGACCGTACTGTACGTTAACTATATCTGAAGGTTCTTGCAGGCACTTCATTTGTATCTAGGGAATCATGACGCGTAGTTGCTAGACGCCAATCTTGATTCGTTGGGTGATTAAGGTGAAACGAGCTTCATCTTAATTGTAACTCGAAGGGGACGAGTTTTGACCACAAAGAGTTGTGGGCCCACGGCTAGCTTACACCTGAACCATCGAGGGTCACACTGCTCGTGCACATGAGATCTTTGAATAAACGGTCAGAGATAAAATAGTTTATCTTTGCATAATTGGAAGTCAATATGATTGAGTCCAACATTCGTAATTTGGAATTATGAATGAGAATAAGAAAAGGAAAAGAATAAGCGAACATGTCAGTGAACTTTCTAAATCGGGAAGTTTCCAAATTTAGAAAGTCCACTGAACTAGGGTTTCCATTTTTGGAAAGTTGGAAAATAAGAGATGGCACTCGTAATGACGAGAAAATTATAATGACTCGGAAATTGTAATCGTTACAATTTTTCGATCATTGAATTGAGAGATACGAGCGATTAAAGAAACTAACGAGCTTAAGTTGTTGGGCCCAGTCCAACTTAAGCCCGCTAGGGTTTCATGCTAGGGACTATAAATACATGATTTATAACCCTAGCACAAATACACAAAAACCCTAACCCTAATCGGCCACCCTCTCTCTCTCGCCCTCTCTTCCGCGCGGCCACCACCGCGCCGCCACCGCCGCTCCGTCGCCGGAAACGGCCGTTCCTCGGCCGGCTCTTGTTCGGTATTCTTTCTCCTTTATTTTCTTTCCGTTTTATTCTAACTACTTCGTGTCTAGTGCCACGATTTAGTAGATCGAAGTATACGAGGTGAAATCCGAGAGGAGGAAGACCGTAGATCGAAGAATCGAGGAGCAACGCACGAACCGAAGCCGCACGCTGCCCCACGCGCCGCCTCGCACAACCGCGCGTGCTGTACACGCGCCGCCGTGAGCTGCCACACCGTCGCTGCTGCTGCTCCATTGCTGCCCCGATTCTACGGATTGGTTTCCGTAGTAATCACGACGAATCGTTCGCTCCTACCTCACGCGTCAAGAGGTAAATACTCGAAACCCTAGTTTCGTTTTAGGGTTTAATTTAAACTATGATTTCATGCTTGTGTTTGTATGATTTTATGTGATTATGTGTAATCGATTAAATCGTTGCGAGCATGTTATTTGGTTTAAATTGCGAGCATGTTAATTGATTTAAATTCGGTTAAATTTATTAGCATGTATGTTGTTTTTAATTTCGCTGGAAGCGCAAAGGTACGCAATTAATTGATTTAATTTGTCGGGCATGTACTTGTGTGCTTTAAAGTCGTTTAAATCACGTAAAATTTTTGTTTTCCGCTGCGTATGCGTGCCCGAAACCCAACAGTGATCCCCCCTCGGGACCCATCACTCGCCGATCCACCACTCCCTGCTCCCTGAATGGTTCAAATAACCGAGGATGCGCTCCAGCGCATGATAGCAGAAGCCTCAACTCGCGTCGCCACAGAGGCCGTGACCCAATACATCGCCATGATGGGAGCAAATGCTCCCAACGCGATACCAGCACCTGTTCCACCTGTGGAGCCACCTATGGCACCACCGCCAGTCCAGAACCAAATAAGTGTCTCCTCCTCTACCCCGGACCCACGGTCCCGAATGCAACAATCTACTCATCGCCAAGATGCACGAACTGGGCGACGAGACCCACGTTCACCTTCAAGAGGCAACGCCTCTCACCAACGAGCTCCTCCACACAATGGTGGAGATGATGAAATTAACAGTCAGGTATCTCACTCAAATCACCTTCCCCACATAGGTAATCCCATTGGTGGAAGGGCAATACCTCCAATAAGGCGCAATGGCTTCACTGTCGCAATAATTAATGAGATACTACCCCAAAGGGTAAAGGTCTCGAGTCTAACGCAGTTCGATGGAACTGGTGACCCACAGGAGCACCTTGAAAAGTTCTACGCCATGGCAGATCTATATGGCCCAACTGATGCGGCGATGTGCAAGATGTTTCGCACAACGCTCTCCGAACGAGCATTGAGCTGGTTCAACTCCTTGCCCACTGGGTCAATTGAAGCTCTCTCCCAACTAACAGATCGCTTCACCCACCATTTCGCTATCAACAAAGAGTACGCTAAGACTCCCGCGTACCTCTTCACTATCACCCAGAGAGAGGGCGAGACCCTCCGCAACTACATTCAACGATTTGTAGAGGCATCTCACAAAGTTCCTAACGTGGGAGGAAGCATGCTCGCTGGAATAATTCAACAAAACTTGAAGGAAGGTAGATTCAAGGAATCTATTGCATGAAGACCTCCAACCACTCTGGAAGAGTTACTAAGTCGCGCTGAGAAACACGTGCGCATCGAAGAGGCTTCGGCCCTCCCTCCTCCCAAGAGGAAAAGAGATGAAGATTACTTCAATACCCGGCGACGAGATGGCCGACGACAATCGTCAACATCTCATTGATAATCTCCCTCTGCGTCCTTGTACTTCCAATGATGTCAATGACACTTGGAGTCTATCGAGCCTATAACATTGTTCGATCACATCATCCTAAACTGGGGGGCTATCATACCTTAAAGGTGATGCATCCCCTCACCTCTCGACATCAATTGAACGAAACACCTACATCATCTACTTAGTACAAGTTTATTTATTTCGAGCGATTCGCTTCCTACTTGTTTATTTACCTTCGTCTCAAGTAGGCT
>NW_012195024.1:845118-867364 GCF_000504015.1 Erythranthe guttata
GCTTAGTTTCATTTTGTGGTTTGTGCGTAGTTTCTATATTAAATTTTTTGGGGTATTTCATAAAAAAAGCCACATTCTTTGCATAGTCGGTCAAGTGTTGACTAACGGAATAGAAGAAAAAACTAACGGCAGGGGGGTGTTTGATGTTTTCAATACTTCAGGGGGGTAAACGATACATATATCATAGTACAGGGGTGCAAAATGAATTTACCCTAATTCTTATACAATACTGCAATTTGGAATTTGGGGTCTAGCCCCTAATTATAACCCTAAATTAACTCTGAATCCTAATTTTAGCCCAACAAATACTATTTTCCGTTTTGTATAAACGGTCAACTAACGGAGTGGACGAAATGTGGTACAAATGGTGAATGGAGAGTGAAGATTGCTCACCTCGGAACATTGACAAAGGTGAAATACAATTTAATTATCATATGTTTATTAAACAATATAAATATTGGCATCTAGGCCATCCTTGGGGAAAATTATAGTAGGGATTTTGTTGATAAAGTCTCCAACCAAGTATGTATATTATTCTAGGTTTATGGGCTAAGATCTCTTTCCACCAATAAACTCATCCCTTTAATATTTATTATAAATAAAGAAAACACTCATGTATATCTCAATATTACCCTCAACTGTTTACACCCAATTCTTAATTGTAACCCCAATTTAATCAATTTTGTCCACAAAAATCAAATTTTGACCACAAAAAAATTTAATTTTGACTTTTTTTTGGAGCATACTTTAATATGCTTCAATTTCATCCTTTAACTTAATTTAATCTCAATTTGACCCCAAATTTCAGAAATTATTCAATTTTGACCCAAAACTTTTTTTTTTCACAAATATTTTTTTTTTCAAAAAACAAATTTTTGCCGCCGGATTCCGGCGTTGACCAGCGGTCAACGCCGGTCTCCAGCGTTGACTTTAAAAAAAAAATTGTTTTTTTTTCTTTCGGATTTTTCCGCCGGTTTCCGGCGTTGACTTCTTTTTTTTCTTTTTGATTTTTTTTTTTCTTTTCTTCCGGATTTTTTCGCCGGTTTCCGACAGTCTCTGGCGTTGATTTTTTTTCGTGTTTTTTGAGTTTTTTTTTTGTTTGTTTTTTTTACGTCCGCCGCTAAACGTTGACCGTAATTGTACTAACAGTAAATTAACGTAATTATACTGTCAATGACAGTAAATTAACGTAATTGTACTGCCGTTGACAACACATTTATGTAATTGTGCTGCCGTTGACAGTAAATTAATGTAATATTTTTTTTTTTTGTTTTTTTTTTTTTTTGATTTGTTGACAAGTCAACGTAATTATATTACTGTCGTTGACAGTAAAATAACTGTAAACACAATAATATTACTGTCAACAACATCAATATTATTATTTTTTTGGGTTTTTTGTTTTGTTTAAGTTATTCACGGAGTAACATAATAATATTACTTTCTATTATTGTAATATTACTGTAAACACAATAATATTACTGTGGTTGACGGTAATATTACTGTTGTTATAGTAATATTGCTGTCGACCACATCAATATTATTATTTTGTTTGGATTTTTTGTTTGTTTGTGTTATTCATGGAGTAACGTAATAATATTACTGTATATTATTGTAATATTACTGTGGTTGACGGTAATATTATGTTGTTATAGTAATATTACTGTCACTCACAGTAATATTAATTCTTTTGGTTTCTTATTATGTTTACATTTGTTGAACGGTCAACATAGTAATATTACTCTATTACACAATAATAATGAGTTTTGTTGTGTTAATATTACTGTGGTAGAGATTAATATTGCAATATTACTGTGTTAAACAGTAGTTTAGTTTAACTTTACTGTGTTTAACAGTAATATAGTTAATATTACTGTCAATCACAGCAATATTGCTGTTTAAACGAATAAAAAAAGGTTACAGAAAGAAAGAAAAGAAGAAAAAAAGAAAAAAAAAATCGAAAAAGTCATCGCCGGAGACTGGCGAAAAAATCCGGAAGGAAAAAAAAAGAAAAAAAAAATTGAAAAAGTCAACGCCGGAATCCGGCGGGAAAAAAAAGTTTTTGAAAAAAAAAAGTTTTGGGTCAAAATTGAATAATTTGTGAAATTTGGGGTCAAATTGAGGTTAAATAAAGTTAAGGATGAAATTGGAGCATATTAAAGTATGAGGAGTTATTTTAGTCATTTACAAAAATCTGGACCATATGTGGACTTATTGTTAAAGGAGTTTTTTGTCTTTATATCTTTATAAGTAAGTACCCATTGATGGGCTTATTTGTGAAGTCCTCATTATAATACATAGATTTCACACCTGGTGTGTAATCTATATATTATATAAAAAGAGGATCTATGCCCTCTTTGAATGACATGTGGCAAATTCCTATGTCATTTTCTCAAATCGCTTAGTTGGCATTAAATTGATGATGTGTAATACTCAATTGATTATTAGACATTTTAATCTTGGTATGTTTTTAAGTTCTTTCCTATTTAATATTTGCACATTCATTTAACAATTACCACATATATATATGGGTTTATTAGAGATAACCCCCTTTTTCATATTTTCTAATGAGGTAGATCCAATTTTTTTCCCCTTTTTGAGATAGACCCAATTTTGCCAACTTGGCAAAATATATTATATTATTTTCCTTTAATACCCCTGTTTTATTTTTATACGGCATTTATTTCCTTTACTACGTGATTTGAGATTTGCTGATACGTTGCCTAAAATCACGGAATAAAATTGCGTGAGATCATTGGCCGTTATATCAAATCGTGTACAATATTTTTCGAAGGTTCTCTTCAGCGTTCCAGCGGTTTTTTATCGTCTTTGAAGATTTCTGCACCGTCGTTGGAATAGGATCGAATTTGAGCGTTCGTTGTTGGACGTTGTTAACCGGGTATGAATGCGTTATTCGTTTTTATTTTTCATATATACATCGTTATTTTTTGCGGATGATGTTTGTTTGGAAGAGGATTGACAGAGTTAGAAGAGGATGGTTCACGTAGATCGGACCAGAGTTGTTTTATATGAGCTTCGTAGTTGGTTTATGCAATAATCGGAATAATTGTCCGCTGTGGTCGAGTTCATGTTTTTTGATCCCGATCGATAGTTGGTTTATTTGTTTATAACAGCCGATTTAAGTGTGCTGGGTAGTACATTAAAATATAGTTCGTAGTCTTTTTTAAATTAGCGTATGGATTTTGCATTTTAAGTTTATTTTTGATGATAATAATGTATTGTCATTCAAATGTATTTGCAGTCTATTTAATCATTTTTTAGTATTCTGCATTTTTAATTTTGTTTCATGATTTTAGGTTTTTTCGATGGCGAATTTCGTACGGATATTGTGGAGGTTTGGTGGGTTGGTTGCTATAAAGAGGTGTTTACGATGTAATGGCTCGGTAACTTCGGTTAAGTTTTAAACCGTTGTAATACAGTAGTATACTATTATGAATACCGTATGATACTACCATTATCATTTTATTATACTATTATGAGATTATTAATGTACTAAAGTTTTTTAACTCGACATATTGGTTTGATTGTGTTATGATGTGTTTTATGTATTTTATCAAAACCCTAGATTGAAATTATGAGATTATTAATGTACTATTTTATTGGTTATGTTGGAATACTTTACGTTGGTGTTGTTCTCAATGTTCTTGTCATTTCAGTGGTATATTGTTTGTAACACAATTCATATCACTACTATAACCGTAATATACTATCATAGCAGATCAATGTACTATGTTGAAATTATTAATATACTATGTGGTTGAATAATACGGGATCCATAGTCGATTAACAAGATCCATAGTCGAATTAGATCAATAAGATAGTCTATTACATGATATAAGGAAAATTACCCTAATTGATTAGTATTTCAAACAAACATATTATTCAGTTTCCATATATATTATTATTTTTTCATATATATTATTATTTACCCTAATCGTTTTCATATAATAAGGAAAATTACCCTAATTGATTAGTATTTCAAACAAACATATTATTCAGTTTCCATATATATTATTATTTTTCCAATAGTCAATTAACTAGACCCATAGTCGAATTAGATACATGGGATAGTCTATTAAAAGATATGAGATAGTCTATTAATTTTAAAACACAAATCCGCCGCCGTCACTTCTCAAATCTAGGGTTTTGATGATTCTTCGGCTCATAGTCGATTAACGAGATCCATAGTAAAATTATACCAGTGGGATAGTCTATTAAATGATATGGGATAGTATATTAATACAGATGTAATTCGACTATGTATCTCGTTAATCAACTATGGGCCGAAGAATTATCAAAACCCTAGATTTGAGTAATCCTAGATTTGAGTAACCCTAGATTGTAGCAGTGACGGCGACGGCGGCGGCCAACGACGATATCACTTATGGTGGATGTCCTGCCCATCAATTGTTGCAATATCACTGATTTAGTGCTCGAATTCGGTATGCGATTATAACAGATCTGCAATTACACAAAGGTGATAGTCGATTTAGCCAAAACATATCAAGAAATCGATGGATGATAGCGATTCAGCGAGTGGCGACGACGTACCTACGGCAGCTTGCTCGGAGTGCACGAAAATCGTCGTTTCACGGCAGTGCAGACGTCTTCCCCTTTCAATCGGCCGTATCGGGAAGTTGTTCTGGGAGGTTTTGCAGTTTATTCGATAGTGGGTTTGGGATGATAGTGATTTAACGGGAAAATAGGAAGGGATTTGATTTTATTTCAAAAGGTAAAGTAACGGGTTTTGTGGGATTTGATTGAGGGTAATTATGTAATTATGTATTCTTAATTAATGAAAATCGTTATTTAAAATATACTCTTAACTCTAAACAATGATACGTACAATACTAATATTAATTTAATATTGATATTAATACTAAATCTAATACAAATACTAACACTAATACAAATATTAATACTAATACCAATACTAATATTAATGGTTAATACGAATACTAATACTAATATATATATATATATATATATATATATATATATATATATATATATATATATATATATATATATATATATATATATATTTTTCTTTAGATAACGCGTTGAATTTATATATTGACACTAATAAATAATTACATCTTATTCATCTGGTAATGGTTGATTTGGCAGTAATTTCCTGTGTTGTTGTATCAAGATATTCAGATTAATGCGTAAGAGTGGTGTTCTGAATAAATCTCCACTCATGGAGTTGCTTGTGGCATTTAGTTTGACTGTTCCAACGTTGTCAGTTTGTATTTATGTGGATTTTTTGTGATAAAATGAAATGCAATTGTTTTTTTTTTTTGTTTTTTTGATCATTTTAAATTTAAATCTTCGATATTTTTTAATTCATTGGTTTTTTAAATTAGTGCAATTATTTGACCTTCGAATTAATCCCTGTTTCCGGTCACGGTCAATTGTACGTACCGTTGTCTCGAGTGAAGAGTATATATATATACAGGTTATTCGTCTTCTGGTCGTAGATCTAATTGTAGTTCTGTGGTCTTCTTTAACAACATTCAGATTAATGTGCAAGACTGGTGCATTACTTTGATTTCAATCTCGGAGTTACTTGCTACATTCAAACGTGGATGGTGCTTAGAACATTATCCATTTATTTTTTATGGGGACTTTTGATTGATAAATTAAGATACGAATTTGTTATTTATTGTTCAATTGTATTTTTTTACATTCTCGACATATTTTTTATTCATTGGTTATCTACATTAACTCATTCTAAGTTTTTTAATTAATCCCCGTGCATCGCACGGGTGAGTTACTAGTTTGTTTATACGTATAAATAGGAATAAAGAATCCATTTCATTTAAATAACAACAATCATATTTTCTTCTAATTATTTCTATTTATCCTTGTAAAGAATTAATAGGCAGATAAAATTTTAAAGTAATTAATAAAAGGGGAAATGAGTGATAACCCCCTAGTTTTGAAAATATATATGAGGAGGTCCAAAGAATTTTTCCTTCCTAGTCAAAAACCCTAATTCTGAACTTATTTTGTGAGACCCCCTGAACAATATAAAATACCTGTTTTGCCCTTTTAATTCAATTCAATAAATAACCTAATCGCCTAACCCCTCTCTTCCATTCACACGTCCGCCGTTTACATCCCTCCTCTCGGTTTCTCTTTATCTCTCCCTTTCTCTCTAACTCTCTCTCGCCACTGTTCTTATTTCGAGAGAAAAATATTTATCCAAATCTCTCGGTTGGTTCGGATTCAGGTTCCCTTCAAATTCGAAACCCTAGGTTTCAGAGAAAAATCGCAAATGGTCATCGGAAGAACTTCCGTCGCTGCGAGAGATTTCCAGATTGTTCCGGTGGCGGAGATGGAGCCGTTGTCTTCTGACCATCATTCACCTGAGTGCCTTTCATGGAAACAGGTGCTTATTAATTACTTATATATTATAAATTATGTTTTTCTTTTAATTTTTGACTAATATTGTAATTCTGAATATTCATAAGGTGCTAAACTGTGTTAGTGATAATTTTTAATAATCAAATTGGATATTTATCTCAGATAAATTTTTGGAATACATGCTACTGTAGTACTGTTGTATCTGGAGAATTGTTGGACCAAATAGATAAGAATTAACTCAAAGAGCCAGTGCAATTTATTATATTACTGAGCTTATGATTTAATTTGTAGATTTATATATATTTTTAATTTTTTTTATAGATGGTCAGCAAATTGGTGCTGCAAATTGAAATCTCTGGTGTGGAATGGCGACAGTGCCATAATTAGATCAGTGCTTGATGACATTACTCAAAAGTATAGTCGTCCGTATAAGGTTTGATTTAATTTTCATTTTCGATTTTAGTGTTCGTTTTCTCTAACTCGTATATTTTGCCGCAGGTTGCTACTTCATACAATAAGGAATGATGGGGAATAGTACACTATGAAGTTAAATTTATTAAGAGTATAGAACATTGTAGATGACTATAGTCATATACAGTAACATTACTACATGTTACTGTAGTCGACTATAGTTATATATAGTAACATTACTACATGTTACTGTAGTCGACTATAGTCATATATAGTAACATTACTACATGTTACTGTAGTCGACTATAGTCATATATAGTAACATTACTACATGCTACTGTAGTTGACTATAGTCATATATAGTAGTAACATATAGCAACATGTAGTCATGTGTGGGCTATGTGTTTTTTTTAAATGAAGAGTGATGATGATTTGTTTTTTGTTGAAGAACATGTGCATGTTATTGTGTATTTCAATCTATATTTGTACATATTGATTTATAAAATCAAGATTTAAATTGTGATCTTTGTTGTTTTGTGTCGATGATGTTTTTTTGTATATAATCAGCGATCTACATAATCGGTCGACTATATATAACTATACATAATTGTATATAATTTTGGAGTAAAAAGAAGGTACATGACTATATATAACTCTATGTGACTAGATAACATATAACATACTATAGTCATATGAAGTCAATATCTGTACAGGAAACTTGCTCAAAAATTATTTTAAAAAAAATTAAAAAAAAATTAAAAATTCGAAAAATTTAAAAAATTAAAAAAAATTAAAAAATTAAAAAAAAAATAAAATTTTAAAAAAAATTAAAAATAATAAGAAAATAAACATTTATATTGTTTTATTAAAAAAATATATAAAAATGATACATGCAGACCCAAGAAGGCTAAATGCAGTCGGGTAATGGGCATTATGCTGAATGCAGGGGTAATTATATTGAATGCAGTTGGCAAAAATTGCAATTAAGGGCACAATAGTACTTTTGCCTCTCCAGGGGTGTATCTCAAAGGAAGAATTTTAAGGGTGGACATATCCCTATATATTTTCCATACTAGGGGTGTATATCAAATGGACCCTTAATAAAATAGTCTTGTAAAGAATTGAATGACAAAACCAAGCCAAACAAACAGAAACAAATAAACTTTGAAGGATCACTCACAAATGGTAATTAATTTTCTCTCCATTTTCAATGCAAAGCGGATATATTTGCTGGTTTCTTGTGGCAATTCTGACAGAGTTATAGGACGCCATTCTACTCCATTCAACTCGCAAATTTCGAAGCTCACTTGCTCCAAATCACGCAACCACGACTGTCTGAATTGATCATCTAATTGGTCTCCACTACTTTCTCTCTGCGTTAGAATCTTCCACACACACTCAATGTGCTCCCTTTCGGCAGCTCTGACGCCGTAGTAACCAATGTTTCTCGGACGACAAATACTAAACGTGCCGTTTAAAAGACACGAATAGGAAGATAATCGACAATGCAAACTCAACCTCTCCACCGCAATCGGTTTACCACAACCATTGATGTCGTGCATCAAATCTTGAATTTCGACCTCATCGTTCATCTTAGTAATTCCGAGAGTAATTTGAGACTGGCTTAATGAGTTGAGCAGTTGTTTTAGCTTGAGGAGCCACGACGATGGAGAACCGTACGCATGATGCATATATGTTACTTCCATATCGGAACACCACTTCCTGGAAGAAGTAGTTGTTGCAAAAGAGATTGATGGGGTAAAGTCTCCTTGATACTCAAAAGATTCTATATTCGGTGCATCGACAAATATAGAATAGGTTGGTATCTTTGAGTCCATCGCAATGGATAATGGTGAAGCGTTTGAGGCTCGGGAATTTACACCACGAAAAGTTGTCCCATGACAACAATTCCACACCGAATAGAAACAATTCATCCAGATTACGAAAATCCGCTCCTTTGTGCAACCTAAGATTACCGCAAGAAATATTGATGCTTTCAAGAGATGGTGGATATATTTCGATGCTACAAAATTCCTCTTTTCCGAGGGTTTCGTAAAACCTCCACAAAAGGAAAATTTCTTGAGACAACAAAGATTATTCGCCTTGATGTTGCTTAACCCTTTGCATAATCTGAGAACCGCTGTTTCGAACAAATTACAATTTGTAAAGTGCCATATTTGATATACATCCCTAGGTGCCTAATAAATTAGGGATAAATCCAAAGGGAAATCATCCTTGTGAATACCCCTGGAAAGGCAAAAGTACTATACTGTCCTTATATGAATTTCCGGATAGCATCTTTACTGATTTTTTAACTTTATTTTATTTTATTTTAATTTTTTTAGAAACCTGCTTGTTTAATTTTTTATTTTTATTTTTATATTTTTTATTAATTTTTTTTATTTTTTTTTTAATCAATATGTTTACTGTATTGAAAATAATATGTCACTGTAGTAAACTATAGTCATTCTTAGTTCTGTTCTTTTTTGTACCCCAAATTTTTAGTCGATTAATTATGTACACACGCGAATATTGGTTTATACAAAAAAAATCCATAAACCACAACAACAAAAATTTATAATTTCAATATTTAATATTATAAATCACCTCATAAACCAACATATACATATTGAAAATAAACAGATATATCCATATGTAACTACATGTTACTATATATAACCAGTAATGTATACAGTCTGTAGAACAATGTAACTTGAAGCAGATGTAACTTCAACCAAATTTTTTGACACCTTCAAGAAGACAAGGAAGAGAGAAACGATTGTAAAGTTGCTAGGGTTTAAAACTGATTTAAAAAGATATTGTAGGTACATCAAATTGGCCTGGGACATGGCCGACACTTATAGAAAACCAAGGAAGTAAAGGTTTTCGGCCTCCAATTTCAGAAGGCCCCAAAATATATATATATATATATATATATATATATATATAACAACTATGTGGTTTATTTTGGTAGTTCACGCCACCCAACACTCACCTGCAACTTAAATAAAAAAATTATTTATTCTGATGGTAGAAGGAAATGCAAAAAACACTTTTACTAAAATTAAAATATCTCTCAACTGTACTTACTGTAATACTTTTTGTGCGCCTCACCAAAATTAAAAGATATATTTTCTGTAAATTAATTTCAATTTGCAGCCTGCAGTATTATTTGTCTTGCATCAAAATTTTAGGAAAAGGGGATATAGACTCTTATTTACAACTGTAGATTTATATTATCTATTTTTTGCGTTTTTCCTAGGCTAAAAATCTTTGGAGTTGATCCAAAAAATTGGTGTTTTCAAGGAGAGGGCTACGGACTACATCTTTTGATTTTTGACATACAATTGCTAATAATGGGTCCTAAAAAATATACGTGTGGGAATAAGAAAAATAAAAAGAAACTAAAAATTGAGAAATTTGCGCAATCTCTACCAACAAAAAAGAAGTTTGTAACATCTGGCAATATTAGTACAATAGGTTAGGGTTCAACATCAGTTGAAAATTCGATGAGCACTGATTTTCCAGTTGAGGCAGGATATAATTTGAATGTTGATGACGATAATGAAGATCAAGTGAAAGAAGAAGATGAGGTCTTGGTGAATGAAGAACCTAATCAACAGAATGACGAAATTTTAACATATGCAGGCTCAGCCAAGTGGATAGTGTCTGGATTAATAGTGCTATTCATGTAATCAGCAGTCATTTTTTCAGTCATGTAATCCTTGTGTAATACTTCGGTGGCTAGTCTGATTATCTGGTCTCTCATATCTGCTTCGCGGTCTACCTGTGCTTCGGGTATTTATGGTTCTTCAACGTGCATGGTACTCCAAAATGGATGTAGATCTATAGTTATAAACGTATTACGTTGCTGGATTTTCAACGAAATTTGGCACGCACACGAAAGTCAATGAGTAACCCACAGAATGTGATCACAACTAGATGGGTCTTCTACCCCCGCTTTACCGAGCTCATCATCAAGCAAATTTAACGCATCATGTGTGACTTTGCATATCAAGCCCTGAAATACCGGATACGATGCTTCATGCATCCTGATTAAGCTGAATTTTGAAAACTCACCATTGATCATGGTAAGTTGACGCTCGACCCCGGAATCAACCTAATATTGAATGGTGTTCACAGCGCCGGTAGAAGCACAAATCCAACCATTCGACGAATTGTGATCACTTTCCACTCTCTTGATAGCCATAAAAATAAAAACTAATAACTAAAAACACCAACAATATATTATAAAATACAGGCCGAAAATGAACCGAAAATACCAATTAGTCGACGTGTTCCCAAAATGCAAAATCTTATTAGTTCATGCTTTGACGATTTTTTGCTTGTATATTAGCCAAGTATCTTTAAGGTGTGATATTAGTTTGGGGTAACAATCATAGCGTCTAACCATTTCCTCGTAATTTTCATAGTAATCTTCTTCTGTTTTTTTTTTCCACTAATGTTGCCCAATGTCTGCGTCGGAATATAACCCCGTGTTTACTACTACCAATAAATTTCGATGCATTTTTATCCACATTTCTATTGATGTGAAACAGACACAAGAAATGTGCAGAATCTGAAAAAATTTGGGGCATTGCTTTAATGAATTCACGATCCGTCAATATCACATCAGGTACCAGCCCGCCCAATGCACATTTCAAACAACTCAAAGCCCACGCATATGTGTCTGCATCTTCATGTGACATGAAAGCAACAACAATTGTAAAATAGTAACCAACAGAGGTAATCCCAACTATTTCCAGAAGTGGCATCTCATACCTACATAAAATATTTTTAAGTCTCAAAACATAAATATCAAATGCAATCAATGTATAATAACCCAATACTAAATACTAATTAACAACATATCTACTGGTTTTGTAAGTGCAGTCCATCAATATAACGTGAGAGAATAACCGCTAAAGTTTCAGTGAAATAGGAGCGACAAACATCAAATCAGTAAGTGTATCACTGTAGAGTATCATAGTGCCCAGCTCCATAAAGCCTAGATAACTATAAGTTCCCCTTGAGCAGTATTGATTACTGCCAAGGAGTATATATATATATATACACTTATGTATAACAGAAAGATAGAGATAAAAGGTGAATAAATTTAAAGATAAATAGATGAAGAGTATCAGCTCAGTCTTCCAATTTTTACACCAGAGATTCACACTTTCAATATACACCACAAGAGTGCCTCAAAGAAGAACAAATCTTCTTTCTCTCTCAACACACAAACCCTAGTTTACCCAGAATACCACAAAGGAAAGAACAGATCAAGCACTCAAGCTTGCCCACTCACCAAAATCCCAATTTCATAACTCACAAAAGAAAAATTGAGAGATTTAGGTCGAGTCTAGGGTTTTATATGTGTCTTATCCACTTTCAACCTCCATGCCAGTATTTATAGGTACTTAAGTCAAATAGAGCCGGTGAAGGCTGTACTGGAGGGTCAAAATCAGCTATGTACCATGCTCTTTGACCTCCAGCCATTAATCAGTCAAGGCAGTACAAGGGAGGAAGAAGACAGAAGCAGGAGCGGCGGAGAAGAAAAAGTAAAAGCTAGGGTTTCAGAATGAGAGAAAAAAGGAAAGAGAAGAGAGTATTTAAGTGAGGAAATAAACGGTCCAGATTCAGCCAGAAATCCAAAGGATGGATTTGGCTCAGATATGGACTTGGGCTCACTTACTCTTTTGGGCCGCCTAACTCAAATGGTGGTGTATAGAATAAGAGGGTAATTGGGCTCACTGGCCCATAACACATTTGGGCCAAAAACCAACAATCACCAGCTTCGATACGAATATTTATATCGTGTTTCTTGAAGGTCACGTTTTATATCAAAGTCTTCCCTCCCATATTCTCTTTTTTCATCTTCTCAAGTTGGTTGTAGACATGTTTCACACTCGTCGATATCAATTCATTATCCTTTCTCAATCGATCTATAATTAATGTCGGCTTCACATGACTTCTTCTAAGTAACTTCACTATCTCGTATTCTTCTGGTGTCAAACGACCACGTGCCTTAGAGAACGATCGTACACGTTTTCCGTCCTCTAGGGCACGGAAAACTTAAGTTTCCGTGCTGCGGAGGACGATTGTATACTTTCTTTTTCTTTTCTTTTTTAAATTTCCCGTGTGGTGTAGGTTCTCGTACTACACAACACGATAGTATGTAAAAAGAAAATTTCAATATTTCTTCGTTTTTTACCTCGTAGAAGTCATCCGAATCGGGCATTATGTTATTTGTTGTTGTCGGGCAGTTTGTTTATCAAACAAACTTGAAATTCTCTTTTTTCGACTGTTTTTAATTGAGAGGGTTTTGGATTTTTTAGAAAGTTGGAAAAAGGTGAAATGAGAGTACCGCTACAAATAAGCTAATATCAGTAAAAGTTCCGCTGCAATTAACATTTCAGTTAATTTATCAAGATTTTACTATTTTTAATAGTGCTTAGTTCGAATTATTTTTCACAAATGAAATTTAATTAGTGAGTAATTAATCAATGTTATAAAATCATCAAGCTTGCAATGAACCTGTTTTTGGGCACATCATCATCGGCATCCCGGAACACTTTTGTGTATAAAATCTGGCCTAGGGCCCCCAAAATGTCTGGAACGGCCACGAGTAAACATACCAACATTTTTTAAAAATTGGTATCCTTCAAAATTCTGTAAATATAATGTAGAAAAATGTTTTTTCCCCCCTTTTGCTATAGGGGCTACTCACTTGTAAATGCAGCACGAAACACAACCACAATACTGGCTACTAAAAAAATCACGGCGGCGTAACTAAGGAGAACATGGATACGTGACAATGCCCCGCACTAGAAACATGAAAGAAGGATTGTGCGATATCACAATGTTCCCATTCTATCGAAGTAAATATTGACTCAAATGTTGGGCCTCGATCAAATTTAATATTGATTCAAGCCTTCATTAATTCAAACCTAATCATCGAATTATTTCTAGTTAATCTTACTAACCAAGCACAGCCTAGTAGTGAACATTACCTGAAATTTTTTGGCTAGAACATAAAAAACAGAGGTATATTGCTACAAATCGACAACCAGGCGATGAACAATACATACATACCTACTACATAAACTCGAAATTCAAGCAGAACTGGGATTAAAATTTTCGCAATAATTTAAAAAAGAACATTGTAGCTAACAAAAATATAGAGAATTCAAAGATGCAATCCAGCAAAGCAAACAAAACACAGAATCCAAATATCTCCGGTGACTTGGCGCACAGATTATAATTCTAATAGTAACTTGAAATAGCTCTAAACAAAAAGCATTTTTTATGATAACTCGGCTAAATCTAGTAACGCCCGATACCCCACACTCGAACAACACCGTCGGTATAACCGCTGAAAAGGGTGCTTCCATCGGCACTCCAGTTGAGGCAGGTGCAGTATATGATCTACAAACATCAAATTTCAAAAAACATCACTTATTTTGCAATACATACAAACCAATTAGTACTGTACAAAATATCAACGCACGTTTTCACAATTTCAAATACAAAGCCTGAAAATGTATATATACACTAATGACAATAACCAAGGGTTCGATACAAAACATGCAAATGTATACACTAATGACTATCACCAAAACTTCAATGGAAGCTTGCAAATGTATACAATAATGACAAACTTCAATACATTACTGGTCGAAAAATCTGAATCAATTTTGAGGCAATTTTATAAATTATAAGAAAAAAACACAATTAATCATGTCAATTACATGAATAAATTTGAATCCCTTTGAATCACTTTGGAGGCAATTTCATAAACTTGAAGAGAAAAAAACACAATTAATCATGTCAATTACATGAATAAATTTGAATCCCTCTGGACGCAATCAATCGAGAATTCGAATCGCTTTAGATGCAACTTTTTGAAACTAATTGATGATTGTCAACTTAACTTCTACAGAGAAATTTTGACCTTGCAAATCGGAAAAATGTAAACTTGTTCGCAAATTCATCGAACAAACAATCAATACTACCAATAATACAGGGGATGGGGATATATTCGACATATAACAAGAAATTAATTTGCACTTTTGTTAAATTCATCACAGATGAAGCATGAATCAATTAAGTGAATTAAAAAAAAAACAAAATCGAATAAGCGAAAAGAAAAAATGTACCTTGTTCTTGCTAGCAGCGGTTTGGCCATTGCCTTCAGAAATCATCTCGCTCTCCTGCTTCAAGTCCACCTTGAGATCAACAACAACGCTCTTGCTCTCCAAATCCCAAATCTTAATCCCAGCCTCGGTCGCCGCGCAGAGCCAGTACCTATTAGGGCTGAAGCAAACAGCGTGCACAATCGAACCGGCGTCCAACGAGTATAGCTTCTTCCCCTCCGCCAAATCCCACAGCAAAATGAATCCATCTTTGCCACCACTCGCGCAAAGCGAACCGTCGGGCGAAACCGCCACGGTGTTGACGTACCCGGAGTGCCCGGCGAGGGTCGACTTCAACTTGCAATTGGTCAAATTCCAGATCTTGACCGTCTTATCGCACGACCCGGAAACAATCGTCGGCTGGAGATTGTTCGGCGAGAATCGAACGCACGAGACCCAATCGGAGTGGCCGTCCTGATCCTGGATGGTGTACTTGCACTCGCCGAGCGTGTTCCAGAGCTTGATTGTCTTGTCCCGGGAGCCGGAGACGATCTGGCGGTTGTCGACGGAGAACGCGACGGAGAGCACGTCCTTGGTGTGGCCGACGAAGCGGCGGGTGGTGGCGCCGGTCTGGAGGTCCCAGAGGCGGAGCTCTCCGTCCCAGGATCCGGAGAGGGCGAACTGGCCGTCGGAGGAGAGGACGACGTCCTGGACGAAGTGGGAGTGGCCGGTGAGGCGGCGGCGGGCGACGCCGTAGTTCTTGTCCTCCTTGGTCAGGTTCCAGAGGATTAGGGATTTGTCGCGGGAGGAGGTCACGATCATGTCGGAGTTGTCGATTGGGGTGGCGATGGCCGTCACCCAGTCGGTGTGGGCACGCATGGTGCCGCGGAGGATGAGCTGCTCCTGCGCCATTGCCGCTGCTCTTCTGCTACTGTGTGAAATGTGTGTGAGTGAGAGGAAGAAGAGGGAGGCTGAATGGAAGTAAAGAAAACCCTAGTGTTTCACAACGAGTGTTGTTTATATATGATGCGGATTAGGGTTTTGTAATTTGGGTCTGGGTTTGGGTTCTGAAATGAAGTGGGTCGGGTCCAATTACAAGGCTGAATAAAAATAGGTTAAATATAAATTGCACCTTTTGTATTATTGTTACTGTCATATATACCCATTTTTCAATAAAATGCTACAATTTGACCCCTACCCTTCAATTCATGTTGAAGAATTCTTACCATTTTCAAAGTTGACCTACCATTGCACTATATGTTGGACGATTTCGGATGAAAATACATTCTCTCGTGTATATAAAAAGTATGTTTCTTTCTTTCTCTCTTGTACCTAGTTTACTTCCGATTTTTTTCATGTTTCTTCCCTAATTTTATTTTCCACAATCTAAAAACTTCACCTAATTTTCTGAACAAATAGAATTTAGATTCTGAAAAATTATTTATAATTTTCTTTTAAATTTATGAGATTTTGCATTTTTTTTCCAGCCTAAAAATTTTACCCAAAATTTTATTATTATTTCATTTTCAGCCCAAAAATTCTCGATTGAAAATGCAATGCTTCTTCGTACTCCTAATACTCGAAATTCATGCAGTTCAACGTCGAAACAGTGCATTACATATTTTTCTAGAACCACTTATCAATGCAAACGAAGTGCTACGTAATAAAGTAAAAAAATTGTCCAAGTATTAACGTCAAAAAATGTCTATTTATATTATATAAGTGTAAGGGTAAAAAAGTAACTAATGGTATTAGAGATTTGAGGATTAACAGTTAAATTTAGGGGTCACTTTGCCGCATTTTGTAGTAAGGGGTATATATATATATATTTGTATTTAACCATTGAAAATGCCATCGTTTGTTTTACTTGTGTAGAAAAAAGAAAAAAAAAAAACGCCAGTGATAAAAATATAATTTTTTTATGGTAAAAATGTAAATTATTTTATGGTAAAAATATAATTTATTTTTATTCACATATCAAAAATACCAAATACGACTTTTGGGACATATAACTTTATTTTTCGACATTTTAAATGTAATTTGAGAAAATATGATTTTTTTAATGTTTTGTCTCATATGATATAAATGATTTAGTAGATTATGAATAATTAATTCAATATTTTATTTGATAATATTTTATTGATGACTTGCATATGTTGTCATTTATTCTAAATTTAAAATAATCACAAAGGTGTATTTTGTTTCAGAAAATAATATTATTAATGACTTATGCATATTTTATAATCTTTCATTAATGAAATTATTTATAGGGGTAATTTGCTATAGCTTCTCCTATAAGAGATTTTATATGTATAAATCCAACTACTAATCCCCTATTTTTAGGGAAAATTTGCTTGACACCTCTTATTTTGGACTTATATAGGTAGACATCCTAGTTGCTAGATGAATGGAGGCATAGGTCCTTTGACTCAAAAAAATAATATAAATAAAATAAAATAATTAGTGTATATACATAATCACCATCAATTAATAAGAAAACAAATTGCATATCTCTTCTCTCTCCAATCTCACGCTTCTATCATCATATATTTAATCTCTCATCTTTTTCTCTCCTATATGTCTCACGCCTTTCTCCCTCTCTCGAGCTTCTCTGTTTTTTTTTTTCTTTTTCTTTACTTTTTTTATAAAGAAATATTATAGAGAAGGAAAAAATAGGGATTTTTTTTAGATTATGAGATGATTTCTTGGTGGAAGAATTAAAGAGGACAATAAAAATTCATAAATCCAAAATCATAGCCAAAATTCACATTGTGTCTCCCTTATGTAGAACCTTCCCATCGTTTTTGTTGTTAGCAATTTCCGTTTGCAGGTTGGTTTAACTTCATTTGTTGTTTGAAGAATTGCGTTTGATGTTGAGATTCGATTCCTCTGGTTTACAATTTGCAAGGTATGTCTTAAGTTACATTTTACAAACATTTTGTTTAATGTTTTTGTTGTTTGCAAATTATTTCATAAACAATTTTTTGGTTGATGTTTTTAGTGATGCTGATTTTTTTTATTTTTTTTCAGTTTGCTGTTTGCATTTGGCCAAGTCATAGGTAGTTTATTGCTTGCAATTCAATAATGCAAGTTTTTGCTGAAGTTTTTCTTCAATTTGTTGTTTGCATTTGGCGCAGTCATAGGTAATTTTTTGTTTGTAATTCAATAATACAAATTATGGATTTTGTTTTTTCAGTTTGTTGTTTGCATTTCGCGAAATCATAGGAATTTTGTTGTTTGCAATTCAATAATATAAAATCTAATTTTCAGTTTGCTATTTGCAGTTTGCGGAGTCATAGGCATCGTAGTTCGCGGACCATAGGCGGTGGTGGGGCTGCGGTGGCGTTTTTAGAGTATGAGTTTGTAAAATAAATTGTATATTTTTGTTATGAATTAATTTATTTGTTTTAGTTAATATTTGGAAGATAGATGTTTGGGAATTTGTTTTGATAGAGAGATTTTTTGGATTTGATTTGATTTAATTAAGGGTATTTTTGCCATAATAAATCTTATTAATTTATTAAAATATTAAATTTTGACTTGGATTTACACACCTTATAATATAGAGGGACCTGGGTTCAAAAAAAAAAAATATAGGGACCTATAGCAAATTGCCCCCTATTTTTATTATATTTATTATTTTTATAGTGTCTAAAATACACCTAATAAAATATGGAAAATAAAAATCTCCAAATAATAATCCATTTTATAGAGGTTTTTAATCCCACTTTTCTTCCGAGAAAACATCGTTGCAAATCTTCATATCCCAAAATACGATTTTATATTTCTTTCATCTTCTCCTACGCACAAGCAGAAAACAACAAAAAATTGTCTTCGTTTGTTGTTTGTTTATCGTTCCTTTGATTTTTTGTCGTTTTTTAATTGAAATAAAAAACCCTAAATTTGTTTGTTTGTTGTTCACCATCCTTGTAACGCCAAGTCGAAGAACTTCAATATCAAACAACATGGTGCGGAAACGTAAAAGTTCGGGTAATTAATTCCGTTTTATTTCTCCAATTTTTTTAGATGTTTTGATGGTGATTTAATGACCCATTGTTGGTATTTTTATCTCAGGGAAAAAAATATTGATATTGGAGCATCGATCGAATTATTCACACATTTTAAAGGTTTGGATTTATATTTTGTATGATTGTTTACCGTATTTTTACATTCTTGTTTGCAAATTTTTTCTGTTGGTTGTTGATGTTTATTTGTTGTCGTTTGTGTTGTTATTTGAAATTTGCATTTTATTGTGCATTATTGAACCATCGTGTTTTTGTTTTTTTGTTGTTCTTGTGGTATGCATTTTGTTGTTCTTGATTTCTTTATTTTGTGGATGTTCATGTGGCCTGCTATTGTTTGCAGTTTGTTACTTGTTTGCAATCGAACCATCATTTTCTTGTTTGCAGTTGCCTGTTACACTTTGAATTTCTTATTTGTAATTTTCTATTTGAAATTTTCTTGTTTGCAGTTGCTTGTTACACTTTGAATTTCTTATTTGCAATTTTCTATTTGAAATTTTCTTGTTTGCAGTTACTTGTTTACACTTTGAATTCATTGTTTGTAATTGCAGTTATTGTTTTTAATTTGCTATTTTTTGTTCATTTTTGCAATTTTTTGTTTGCAATTTAAAGTCTTACTTAGTTTTATTTTGTGTGTGCTAAAACAACTACGTCAAAGAAAAAGAAGAAACAAGGCATTAAATGACTCTTCGACGTCTTCCAAAAGAGAAAAAACAAGAGCGAATTAGATTGCAAACAAAGTCCTCACAGAACAAGTTATTACAGAAGATCCATGAATCCCACAATACTCACTCAAATCTCGTTTCACTTGTTCACATCTTCAACCGACATAAATTCAAAGAACACCACATTAAATGTGTTCAGAAAAGTTGTATCTTGAAGTATTTTGTACTTAATGTACTAATTTGCTTCTATACAAAAAATAGTTTTTTGGTGTTTGTTATAACATCTTTTATTTTGTATTTCGTGTTTTGAAACTATTTCATATTGCTCGAGTAAAAAATGCACTAGGGGCAGTGTTGGTTATTGTTTGTGTCTACTATGTTTGTTGTTTATTGTTTGTGTTTGCCGTTTACTTTTTATTATTTGCGTTGTTATTTATTGGTTATGTTATTTTAAATTATAAATTGCAATTTGCAGTTTTCTATTGTATATTGCAAATTTATTTTGATTGTTAATTTTTTTTTTTTGCTGAAGTAAAAACAATTAGAAAATGCAAACATAAAAAAAATGCAATACCGTCGAAAAATACGAAATAACAATTAATATTAAAAAATATATGGTTTAAAGAAAGTTGATTAGTGAAGATTGCTATAAGATATTTATGGAAATAAAATAAAAGTTTTTTTTTAACAAGAATTGAAAACTAAATTTCACAATAACTAGTGGCTTAAGAGAGAGAGAGAGAGAGAGAGAGAGAGAGAGAGAGAGAGATAGAGAGGCGTGGGGTGTGGGGGAGAGTGGGGGTTGGGGAGAGAGAGAAATATATATTATGTATGTGTTAGAAAGAGAGAGATTTGTGGGATTTGTTCCCTGAATTTCCAAAATAACTATTTACATATAAATATTAATTGAAGGTTATTTATGTCTATACACTAATAATTTTATTTTATTGGTCAATGGACGTACACCTATATTCATTTAAGTATATACAAAATATTTTATTTTATTTTATTTGAATAGCTCTCTATCTTTATAAGTCCAAAATTAGGGGTGTCTAATCAATTTCCCCTTATTTATATATTAGATAAATTTCTCCTATCATGAGAATTGTCACAAAACCCAAAACAATTTGCATCAACGTTCGAAATGTTTTTAAATATAATTATTTTAATAGATAAAGTGTTTGTGAAAAAAATATTCAATTTAACTTATTACCTAAAATCTTATGAAATGAGGCTCGTAGTCGCGATCCCTCCATTTTGGCTCAATTTTTACAATTTCTTTTTAAAGATGCTCTATATTTCTTTCTTTTATTTTTCTTGACCTGTGCTAAAGACGTTCTTACTAGACCAAAAAAATTAACAACAAAGACATAACTTGTAAAAGATCACTTGTATGAATAAGAATTTTGAAGAAATATGTAGAAAATTGTAGGTATTTTCAAGAACTCGTTAAAAACCTCCCTATATAGCCTTTGGCCTTCTAGAACGTATCTAAAACATTTATTGAGTCACTCTCAACCATATAATTGAATCACCACTATGCATTGGAGGATTTGAGTAGTATTTATACACGAACAATATTTCATTTGTGAACCTATCAAATAAGGGTCTTATGAACTAGAACAATGAAGAAACTTCGAATATGAGCTTCAAAGGTGCAAACTCCATCACGTATCACATTCAACGAGTGTTGTTTATATATGATGCGGATTAGGGTTTTGTAATTTGGGTTTGGGTTTGGGTTCTGAAGTGAAATGGGTCGGGTCCAACTACAAAGGCTGAAAAAATAGGTTAAATAGAAATTGCATCCTTGTACTATTGTTACTGTCGTATATACCCATTTTACAATAAAATGGGACAATTTGACCCCTACCCATCAATTCATGTTAAAGAATTCTGTCCATTTTTAAAGTTGACCTACCATTGCATTAGATGTGGGATAATTTCGGACAAAAACACCCCTCTCGTTGTATATAAAAGTGTGTTTCTTTATTTCTTTCTTGTACTCAGTTTACTTCCGATCTTTTTCATGTTTCTTTACTAATTTTATTTTCCCCAACCTAAAAAGTTCATCCAATTTTCTGAATAAAAAAATTTAGATTCTGAAAATTATTCATAATTTCCTTTTATATTTATGAGATTTTGCAATTTTTTCCTAGCCTAAAAATTTCACCCATAATTTTATTATTATTTCATTTTCAGCCTAAAAATTCTTAATTGAAATTGCAATGCTTCTCGTACTTCTAATCCTCAAAAATCATGCAGTTCAACCTCGAAACACTGCATTACATATTTTCTATAACCACTTATCGATGCAAACGAAGTGCTACATAATAAAGTAAAAAAAAATGTCCAACTAATAAAGTCAAAAAATGTCTATTTATATTATATACTGTAAGGGTAAAAAAGTAACTAACGGTGTTAGAAATTTAGGCATTGACAGTTAAGTTCAGGGGTCACGTTGCCGCACTTTGTAGTAAAGGGGATGTGTATATATATAGGGTAAATTACACACACCCCCCTGAGGTATGCTTAAATAACTGTAAGGTCCCTGTGGTATCGATAATTACACTCAGCCCCCTGAAACGTAGTCAGAAACTCTAATGGGATAATGAATTGGATA
>NW_012195024.1:868811-884954 GCF_000504015.1 Erythranthe guttata
ATATTGCTTGTAGACATCCCCTTCTAGCGTGATTTTCGACCATCTCTTTCCCTGCGCCTTGGTTAATGCATGTAGGGCCGCGTGAGCTTCTCCATCCATCGGCCTCGGTCTTCCCGGATATTTAGACACAGACCACCAAATGCATTCCCCCTTTCAATTTCGACCAACCATGAAGACTGAGTAGAAGTCTTTACCCATGGGGAATGAGACATCAAAATTAATCAAATACCACTTTTGGGACATATAGGTTTATTTTTCGACATTTTATATGTAATTTGAGAAAATATGATTTTTTTTAATGTTTTGTTTGATATGATATAAATGATTTAGTAGATGAAGAATAATTAATTCAATATTTTATTTGATAATATTGTATTGATGATATGCATATTTTATCATTTCTTCTATCATTGAAAATTCTCACACAGCCCAAAATAGTTTGAATAAATATTCGGAGTCTTATCAAATTTACTTATTTTAATAGATAAAATGTTTGTGAAAAGATATTCAATAATAATTTATTACTTTCAATCTTATGAAATGAGACTGGGAAGTCACGATCCTCTATTCTAGATCAAATTTTACCCTTTTTCGGCTAAAGATGTTCGTACTAGAACAAAAAAGATCAACCAAAAGACAAAACTCAAAGAGGATCACTTGTGCAATAAGAATTTCGATAGAAAGTTTTCACCAAATTTTAGATATTTCTAAGGAATTCCTAAAAACCTCTCTATGCTGCCTTTGGCCTTCTAGAACATTTCTAAAACGTTTATTCAATCATTATTAACCGTAAGACAAATTAATTATCACTGTGCATTAGGGGTTGAGTGCTATTTAAACCCTAATGATATATTTGTAGTTTTCTTAAAATTAATTATTATTATTATTTTCATCTCCTATTTTTCAATGTTTTTTAACTTTCATAACAAATCAGATTTGCAAATCAACTAGCAAAATTTTAATCACTCTAGATAGTTATTTTTAATTTATTTTTTGTTTTGTGATTTCTTTGTAACAATCCTCTTTTTTAAACACACCGAATGAAATTTGTTTGTTATTGTATTTTTTTAACATAATCTAGCTATCATATATTTAATTTTTTTTTCTTTTTTCAATGCTACCCCGTGCATCGCACAGGGAAAATTGCTAGTATAACTTATAATAAAAATAAAATTGTATGCAAAACTTTCTCTCCTTAAATACAAAAAAAAGATCAATTTCTACTTTAGAAATGCATTTTCTGTAGTACTAACGATTGGTTGTATTTAAGTGGCATGTTTTTATATAATATTCAAATCATTTTATAAAATTTTAGTAATTTCTTTTAGTAAGTAAGAATATTATTACCTCTTTTAGAAAATGAAATCAAAAATATAATTTAACTTGAAATACGATGAGTTAACTTTCAAAATTTCTTTATAAAACATTGATATTTCATCTTTGTTCTCCTAATATACATATAAAATAGAACTTGTCATGTACTGTAAATTTAAAATAGGGCAAATGGTAAAGTGAGACATGACAAGGTAGTTAAATGCATATTGGTTCAGAGAAAAAACAGTCTTCCAAATAAGTCTATCTCATGTATTTTGTTTAAAATACCCTCCATAATATATTTTTTATCAATTCCATCATTTATACTTTAACTTTCTCAATATTATATATTGACCCCGGATTTGAACAAATATATCACATTAACTCGCATTTTAATAATTTTTTGAAAAAGTAATTTTTTCTGAATTTTTTTTTACCAGCCAAGTTCTGGCGTTGACTTTTTTTTTTTTTTCTGAAATTTGTTTTCGGCCGGTCAACAGCTGTTGACCGCCGGTCTCCAACGTTGGCTTTTTCTTCTCTAAATTACTGTGTAAACAACAAAATTATTGACCCAAACAGTAATATTACTGTCTCAAACAATAAAATTACTGTCTAAGACAGTAATATTACTGTTTGGGACAGTAATATTATGAATATTATTTTTCCCAACAGTAATATTACTAATATTATTGGTCCAAACACTAATATTATTGCATGAGACATTAATATTACAGTCGGAGACATTAATATTACAGTCGGAGACATTAATATTACAGTCGAAAACAACAAAATTGCAGGTCAAGATTTGAAAATAATCGACTAGCAAAATCTTAAGCTACTCTGGATTGTTATTTTTATTTTATTTTTTGTTTTGCAATTTCTTTGTAACAATTCTCTTTTTTAAACACACCGGATGCAATTTGTTTATTATTGTATATATATATATATTTTTTAATAAATCTAGTTATCATATATTAAAATTTTCTTCATATTTGCAATGCTACCCCGTGGGTAAGGGTTTACCGGGTTTTAGAGCCGCAATCGACCCGTTTGGAGCGAGTTTGGGTAAGTTAAATGGTTCTCGGTCGGATAGTAAGTTTAATTTTCTAGAATTGGACGGTTTTGCGTCGGGTTACGGATCTTATTGGAACTGACTAAAAAATGAGCCGTATAAATATATTATATTTAATAGTTAATCTATATATATACAAATTAATTTATGATTTCATTCACAAAATTTCTAACTTTCATCGTGTATATTCTCATTTGCCGATTTTTCACTGTTTAAGTTTTTTGGATCTTGTTTCTCGTAAGTAATATCTATCAAATTTGTCGACCACTTGCCTTTTGAACTTTTTTATTGTAGAAGTTAAATCTAATTAATTATATAATTTTATTATTCACTTTATATCACTTGTAAAAGTTTATAGAAGTATTGTATTTTAATTTTAAGATTTTTTTGTTAAAATATACAAGCAAAATATTATGAAAGTTAATTTTTTTTTTGTTAATGGGTCTAGCGATTTTGGCGGGTCAGAACCGTTTAGTTCGGATATGGGTTGTGGTGGGTCTAGGTTTTATATATTTTTCGCCGGTCGAGTCTCGAGTTTAGATAAACCCGCCCCATAATCGACTTGTTGCCATTCCTACTACCCAGTGCATCGCACGGGGAAAATTGCTAGTAACTTATAATAAAAATAAAATTGTATGTGTAACTTTATCTCCTTCAATACAAATATGCATTTTTTGTAGCACTAACGGTTGGTTGTATTTAATTGACACGTTTTTATATAAGGGAAAATGAGGGATAGCCCCCTCATTAGGTAAAATAATAGAGTATGGGCCCAATTTATAATTGACCCTTTATAAACAAACTCATATAATATTTTCTGAATTGTGTGATCCCCTAATCTTGTGTTAATGCCCATTATGCCATTTTTTATCCATATTTTTCTTCTTCTTTCTCTCTCTTCTCCTTATTTCTCTCTTATCCGTAGTTTTATATTCTCTATTCATTTCTCTCTCTTCCTTTTTTTCCTCACTTTGACTTGTTTTTTGTTTTAGGGGTCTTCTGATATAGGTCCAAAACTAATTTGAACTAAATGACAAACCTAACTAAACTTTTGTTTCACATCCTTTATTAAATTCATTCCAAAAATGCCCCTCTACACATAAATTCGAATTTGTATTGAGTAAAATTCAAACTGCATTTTATCATTTTATTATGCATATAATATCTTCATTTTATTATTTTGTAGAAATATGTAGAAAATTGTCACCAAATTGTAGGTATTTTCAAGAACACGTTAAAAACCTCTCTATATAGCCTTTAGCCTTCTAGAATGTATCTAAAACATTTATTGAGTCACTCTCAAGTCTCAACCGTAGAATTAAATCACCACTATGCATTGGAGGATTTGAGTAGTATTTATTCACGAACAATGTTTCATTTGTGAACCTATCAAATAAGGGTCTTATGAACTAGAACAATGAAGAAACTTCTAATATGAGCTTTAAAGGTGGAAACTCCACCACGTATCACATTCAACTGGTTCTCCCGGAATGGAAGAGATTGAATTATGAGGTGACTTTGATTGGAAGCGGGTCCACTGAATTGAAGTCAGCAGCCTTGGGCACCCTGTAATCCTGCTCATACAATAAAACAAAGATTATAATAGGAAAAAATAACACTCAGGAACACGCTCTGCCCCATCCAATATGCGGTGAAAAATAAATTCGCCCATATCAAAGTCCAAACTCCTTTCAACATTGTACAACAACACAGCTTGGTCGATTGACACATCATCAGAATTATTGGTTGAGAATCAATTGGAACATTCAATCTCGTGAAGAACTGCATAGATCTTTGTCAAATGAGAATGCCAAACACAGAGAACGGGCCACTCCAGCATTTTAGCTCCAGTCAACTTCTTCGCCAACCGCTCGTTGCCAAGCCTTGTTGTCAACCTTCCCCCACTTCTTGTGCCTAGGATTTCATTCTCTTGGTAGGGTTGAAATCGAACATAGCATCACGGACACACACTTTAAAATAACCATCTGAGTCATCATCTCCAGCCCTCATATCCAGATTCGCATAAAACTAGCGCAAAACACTAACAGTCGGTGAGGTTTATTGAGAAGCTTGATAGTACCCAACAACCATCTGTCCCTTAAGAGTTGCTTCACACCCCAGTTAATGAAACTTGTTTCATCAATAGGCCTTTCAAGCAAGAATTTTACATCAACCGTTTCTTCGCCCAAAGCCTTCACATGTGAATTGTAGTATCTGAACTCGTTATCCAAAGTACCCATGTCTGGCACATCGAACATTGGGTCTAAGTGCGAGTCCGATCCCGCCGTTTCCTTGCCCTTTCCAGTATCACGTTTTTTGCTTCTTCTGGAACATGCGGTGGTTGAGTCACGTTTTCGAGAGTTCGTCATATTGTCCAGAGGTTTCGGGAAGAATTTGAAGAGGAGAAGATATGCTTCTGAGTGAGAGAAAGGATTGTTGGAAAATAATGGTAGATGACGACTTTGAGAGAGATTTGATTTGTTGAAGACGATAGGGATAGGATAGGGTTATGGTTAGGATTTTGTTTAGGATGAAGCAGATGAAGCACCTCTTAGTGAAAATGCACATTTGCACATATACCAAACCGGTTTAATCTAAAGTGTATTCCTACGTTCAAACGTTACCTGTACGTAGAGATGACAAATATGGCAGATTTCTTCCTAGATACCTAAGATTACTCATTATATTGCATATCACATTTTGGTGGCATGTTCCATATCTTGCATCGAGGTTGGAAGTCACGATACTGATTGCTCTCCTCCGACGGCTGAAACTTCGGGAAGTACTCGTATATCAGGCACTGCGATATTTTTTTTAAGAATATTTAATTAAATAAACAATAGAATAAATTAATTTAAAAATATTATGAAAACATAATTAAATAAAACATATCAATTTATCTGAAAATGGATGGTGCACCCTGCCAAGCTCATCGACTGTGCTTTGGCTGCATATACCCAACTCCATATATAGATTGGCCAGATCGGCCGAAGCCTACGAATACGTGCCGACATTATCAAGTTCGGCATCCTCGAGCATGAGCATATACCACCGGCTTCACCCGATCGCACGTCTTGTTGGGAAAGAAAACTGACCCGAGAAAAAACACCAGATACATCTGAACTCGGCGTCTCATGGGCGTATTGGGCATCAACAACTGTGCCTGTATTATCCTCCATGTGGGGCCACCATGCTTCCATGCTTCGTTAATCTCATCAGCTCGAGGTTCATAATCTCGGACAATGAATACATACAGTTTGTCCGCTCTGTGTCCTTGTTGTACCTAGGAGGGACCAGCCGTCCCTCCACATGAGCACCTAATATTATCTGAATATCGTGGAGAGTGAGAGTCATCTGTCCCCACGACATATGAAAGTTGTTCGTCTCTGGCTGCCACCGCTTTACGAACGCAAACAACGATGGCCCATCTATGTGTTGAATGAAAGAGCGGGCTAGGGGGTATAAACCGGTCATCCGTAGAAAATGTTTGTATGCAGTGACATATATGCCTAAAGAGGCCAATGCATCTCCGATCATATCGCAGTTGAACTGGGTCATGGAGCTTATACGAGACTCCAGTCGTCCTACCGGCCGTTAATACAATATGTTATTTAGAACACATATTAGTTAATTATACAATTAAAACATTAAAATATAAGATATAACAATTAAAATATTAAAATTAAAACAAGTAATTAATTTACTTCTCCCCTCCAAATGTATGTCACCACGTGCGACTTGAAACTCGGAATCAAAGTAGGATCCCGAGGGGCATCCAGAAATGGACCATCTAGCACAAACGGATTGACATTACTACGACCTCGACCACCACGACCTCCACGGCCCCGTGCTTGACCTCCAAGAGCTACAACCTCGGTCTCGTGAACGGGGTCTACTGCCTCCTCATCCTCCATAGCATGAGAAGACCCGATATCGGCATGTGCAACCGATGCCCCAACTACACCAACTCTCTCTGCCTCATTCCTACGTCGTCGTATAGATATAGTCATCCGCTCGCTCTCGTGCTTCTCGGCCTCAGCACGAATTGCTCGCATAAGTGCCTTTGACTTATCTTTACCTGCCATCTGTCAAATAAGACATTAAACAAGTTAATTTTATGTGTAAATAGTAATAATAAGTAAAACAAAAAAGCCAAAAAAAAGACACTATTTCGTGGAGAAAAACACGAAACATAAGCTTAGATTTTGAGAGAGAACTTACGAAACATGGGCTTATATTCCATGGTTTTCTCCGCAAAAAAAAAAAAAACTCTAGAAATAAAAACGTTTCGTGCATAGTACAACAAAAATAAAACTTATGTTTCGTAAGAAAACTTACGAAACTTAAGTTTAAATTTCATCGTTTTATACACGAAACAGAGAGGAATCCAAAAAATAAACAACGTTTTGTGAAAAAAATCACGAAATTAATTGTTTTATTTTAGGATTTTTTGTACGAAATGTAGTATTTTTTTTCGGTGTCCTCTGAATCGACGATAACAAACCTCTAATTGATGCAATTTGTTAGTAGACGACAACAATAAAACATTGGATTGACGAAATGTAGTTCGAGTTTTACCTCAAATCGTTGTCGGATTGCTCGTTTAATTAGGGCGAATTCGAAGAGGGTTGGAGAGAGGTTAAGAGGATTTTGAATTTGTTTTGAACAAAAGTTACAAATAAATAGAAAAGTGCACTACATGGCTGTTCTATGAATAACATTTAACTAAAATATATGGTTCAAAGCTTTTGCGCCGCACGTGCGTGAAGTCCCATTTTGGCAATAGACGTGGCGGGAAGTTCAAATTCATTTGGCGGGGTATGAAAAATGCCATAAACAAAAAGTCCCGTTCCGTCACAAACAAATAGGGGACCAAAACTTTCGAATACGTGGCAACACATGGTTGGTCATTCCTGATCTCAACCCTCACAGACATGTAACACAAAAAACAAAATCCCCTACTCTTACATTACATCCCCGCCATCTTCTCTAATTTCTCCAATCCCATTTCTTCACCCCAAAATATTAAGAAAAAAAAAAAGGATAAATATACAAATCAGAAAAAATCAAATAATCGAGCAGGAAATGGGCATAAATAATCTCCTGAAATTCATGAAGACGTATGTCGAACCCGTTCACATCAAGAAATACGCTGGAAAACGTGTAAGAATTTCTAGTGTAGTGCAGTGATAGACTGTTTCCTCTTATTTTTTTATTTTTTTCTTTCTTAATTTCTGCATTTTAATTATTATTACTAGCAGTTATATGTTCAATTTATTTATTTTAATTTTTAATTTTGGCTTCTGGGTTGTGGACACAGGTGGGT
This sequence comes from Erythranthe guttata, assembly GCF_000504015.1. The sequence continues at coordinate 876,524 of NW_012195024.1, forward strand.
ATTGATGCATACTCTTGGCTACATAAAGGAGGTAGCTTAATCCAAAATTTCCTTTTATTTATTTATTTAATGTATTTTGTAATTGAAGAATGTTGAATATATGAGAATTAATTATTATTATTATCATTATTATTGGGTGCAATGGATTTTGATAAATTGTATGATTATGCAGCATATTCATGTAGTATGGAGATATGCTTGGATATGGAAGGGGATAAGAAATACTGGTTCTTACGTTACTTTATGCATCGAATAAATATGCTTCGACACTATAATATTACTCCCGTAGTTGTTTTCGACGGAGGGAATATTCCATGTAAGTCCACTACTGAAGATCAGAGGCACAGGCATGTTTACTGATTTTATTTTACGGTTGCATCGATTTTCGTCTTTATTCGACTTATGCGATTTTATTTATTAAATTATTTGAATTGATGTTGATATAGGAGAAGAAAAGCTAATCGCGATATGGCGATGGAAAAGCTCAACGACGGCGATTCTAATTCTGCCTCCGAGTTTTTTCAGGTATTAATCGATTTTTATGTTTATTTATCTTCTTGATTTGAACTGGTCTTCTCGATGCCATTGATTAGTTAAACGGATTCCAGTGAAGTATGATTTTTTTTTTTTAATTCTTTATTTCTTGATTTTGATTGGATGGGATGCAATGCTGGAGCTACTTAGAGCTCCGAAATTTGCCCGATTCTCCAAGAATGCTAAAACACGAATCAAGATCGAATTTTTTTTCTTCTCGAGATTGTGGTGTTTGTTTCATCATAAGACGGAAAATTCGTCTACTAATGTAACTCGATGTATTTGTAGAGGGCTGTGAGTGTGACCCCACAGATGGCATATCAACTCATCCAGGTAAGATAAGTCGATTTACTTTCCTAAGTACTTCCATATTTTTGTCGAAATGAACGATCGCAGATTCTTTTTTATTTTTTTTTTGATCGGATTTTAAATTCGGATAATTTGCAGATTTTAAGATCGGAGAACACTGAATACGTTGTAGCTCCGTACGAGGCGGATGCACAGCTGGCGTATCTGTCAGGTCTTGAAGCAGAAAAGGGCGGTATAGCTGCAGTAATTTCAGAGGACAGCGATTTATTAGCGTATGGTTGTCCAGCTGTAAGAATCTTAATTAATTTCTGACGTAGACGAACAAGATTCAAACTCTGTTTCGATTATGCAGTGTTGACTTTTTCTTATATGTTTTGCGCAGGTAGTCTTTAAAATGGATCGATACGGCAACGGTGAAGAGATAATAATGGAAAAGGTTTTTAAAAATACTGTTGGTTCTGTACCGTCTTTCAAAAACTTCGATAGAGAGTTGTTCACAGGTACTTTTGTATATATATTAATATAATATTTCACAAGCTTTAAAAGTTTGACTTTTGGCGCACTTGATTGAATTCTAAACATGGCTTTCTTTAGGTATGTGTGTTTTGGCTGGTTGTGATTTTCTTCCTTCAGTACCGGGAGTCGGGATTGCAAAAGCTTACGGTTTTGTTGCCAAGTATCGAAATATTGACCGTGTAAGAACATTGTTTTATTGCAATATCAAAGAAACTGGAAATATCTTTTCTTGAATCCAATTAATGTGAAGACTACAAATATTGATATATAATTGTGTTTATGATATGCTGGAACTTCGGTATTTTTAAAATGTCTCGAGTTATTTTGAAAAGGTTGACGGCACGAACAATATATATTTGAATTTTTTTCAGGTTATATCAATGTTGAAGTTTGATAAGGGTAAAGTAGTTCCTGAAGATTACGACACGACTTTCAAAGAAGCAGTGGCAGTATTCCAACATGCCCGAGTGTATGTATCACAGAAATACATACAAAAAGTCTTCGTTTCTTTCGAGTTATCTCTCATAGCCTTATAAATCTGCTATTTATTTGAAATATTTCGACAGGTACGATTCAGTTTCAAGGCAACTCAAACACCTCAAGCCTCTTTCACCACAGCTTTTGCAGAATCAAAATCAAGATCTCGATTTCTTAGGGCCGTATCCTCTGTCTTTCATAAGTTGTGCTCGAATATATTACAATCAAATGTAATTTACTAATATTCAAAGTTGAAGATTACGGTCACCCCTGATGGTAAGATCAAATTACGAAAAACCCCCTCATGTTTGGGTCATTTGACATCGCAAAGATGAACATGTAAGAAGATTCATAGTTGAGGGGCGGTTGTAATTACCCAAATAAGAGGGGTTTTTTCGTAATTTGACCTTACCATCAGGGGTGGCCGTAATTTACCCTTTATTTTTTCTGCTCACTTTCCTTGACTGCAGTTAGAGATTTATCCCCTTCAATAGCAATTGCAATAGCTGAAGGGAATCTGGATCCGTGTACAATGGAGGCTTTTGATCAATTCCTTCAACCCGGACACGTTAGTTTTCACCGAGAAAGATTCTCGAGAGAAGAAAAAACTAGTACTGAATCGACGCAAGAAGGGTCCTTCACTATAGTTTCTCGCCACAAAACTAGCAAAAAGAGAATTAGAGGTTCGTCTTCTTTTTATGTGTTTAAAATCTTGAAAAGATTTAGCCGAACTGAATCCCGTAACTAATCATGGAATCTCGCAGGTGACATACCTCCACATGCAATAACCGACACTTCAGAATTACAAGTGAATGCAAAAGCAATCACACAGGAAGTGCTGCACTCGAGTGAAGCTATAGCCTTAGAAAAATTGGCTTTCCCTCTGAGGAACGAAGCTTCCAAAAAAAAGAAAAAAGTCCCGACTAGCTTCGCGTCGAGCAATATTCCTAATAATAACCCCTTCAAGAAAAGAAAACAAAACGAAATTCAGCTGATTCGGGAAGTTGATGTCGATGTCGATGAAGAAGCTTCTCAAGTGACTGAGATTGAGAATTCAAGAATTGTTACTGACTCGCAGGAAAGTGTGGATTCTAAACTTGTGAAGAATACTTTATTGAAAACCGCAAAGAAAGGCGACAAGTTATTAAAACGAGGTCCTTGTGGTCCCGTAGAATCCAAGACGAGTAGTATTTTAAAATTCTTTTCTCGGGTTTGATTCTTTTTCCATGTTAAATTTATAAAGATTTTGATTCATTCATCAGCATCGTAGACGTTTGTCACATTCTTTACCATAGTTTAAATGGCAGATAAACATTTGGCAGCAAACATATTAAGCTATCATTGAACTGTCGAAAGAATGTTTAACACATCAAATGAAGAGTTAAAACACTCCAGGAAAGTACTCTTGAATTTAGTCAATAGGGCCGGGGTTCTTTTTACTATCTTTAGCCTCCGATTCCGAACTAACCTTTTGGCAAAAGGAAATATCAAATCTAATGTTCGTATACTGTACTGTTAACATATTTAATTTATACCAGTTACAATTACAATTTAGCTTACAAGATTAATTTATACCTCATAGTACTTAAAACCTTGAAATATTTAACAAGTAAGCAGTTATTTATCAAGTTCTTTTGAAAAAGAAACACACAATCACTCGAGACAAGAAGTAAACCGTACGATATAGACCCTGTTTCATGCTCAATAAACTACAGATGAACTCACCAAGAAAAAAAATGAACCAATCATATATATATATATATATATATATATATATATATATATATATATATATATATATATATATATATCATCTTGGATGCACCTTCTTCTTCTTCTTGACATGACAATGGCAATCATCATACATACTAATTCCACACCCAAATTTCCTCTTCATCTCCTTCCACATGCTCATTTTCCCATTCTTGTTTTTCTTCACCACATTATTATAATTACTAAATCCACTACCACAATTACAACAACCTCCTCCTCTCTCTATCTCTCTCCTCATCACATTACACTCTCTCTCTAACTCCTTCACCTTACTTTCCATCCTCTCTATCTCCATTCTCTCCCCTTCTTCTTCCTCCTCCCTTTTCACAAAACCACTATTACTATTCTCACTACCACCACCACCCACTATTCTCGGGACAATAGCCTCCCTAAGCTTCAACTGCGCCACATACAAAGCCTGCACCACAAACCTAACCGGCAATCTCTCGTTCTGCGCCGCGTGCTCGCACGCCCCACCGGACAACCTATTACAATTCAAAACCCTACATATCTCCTCCTTCTCCGACTCCGTCAAATGCCTGTGCTTGTCCAAATATATATCCACCGCACGGTATACTCCGTCCGACGTCCGGTGGCTCAATATTCCTTCCGATGCCGCCACCGACATGTCGGCAAACGCTACGAAAATCTCCATCTTCAAGTCTATATTGGCCGATATTTCGATCAAGAACTCGTCTATGAGCTCCGCCACTAACCCTAGCCCCGTCGGGTCCCGCCCCGTGTAGTGCATATAGAAGTTTTTCAAGATTCTCCGAACGCACTCCGTGTCGTAATTCTCGTCTTTCGCGTACCCTTGTGAAAGTATTAGCATCATGTCCTTGACCGAGGCTTGGTCTAGTTGCTTACCGATTCTTAGCTCGAGTCCGTTTATGCAATCTGAGCTGGCGTCGAGGAATTTAGCGTAACGGAGCATGTTGAAAAGAAACGTGCACGTCACCATATATCTTTCGTGAGGCAGAAGCTGCACCAAAGCTTCTAGAATCTCCCTCCGCGAAGTTTCGTCTACTTTTTCCTCGTCGGAAAATAGCCACGTTTTCGCGTATTGGCATATATTCGCTGCTATGTTCTCTTGCGGGATTTTTCGCTGGATCATTGCATTGATTAAAGGTGCATACAATCTTAATCCGAGTAAACTCAAATCTTCGGATTTCCACTCAATATCGAATAGCTTCCTTCTAGCGTTCGGTTTATAAACGTTTTCTTCGTTGGAATCTTCTCCATCGGAGATCGGAATATTAATCTTGATTGACTCTCCGAGCAAACGAGGATCTTCCATGGCCTTCGATATGATCGACTTAGCGCAGTAGTCGACAAGGCCGAGCTCCGATGCATGATCGAGGATATTCTCCGCATTCTTGAGGGCTCTTACGGAATTGTTCCAACTAGGGATAACACGGCACTCGAAGAAAGTGAGGGCTTTAGTGAGTAGGTTATCGGGGCAGTGATCGTCCGTCATCCCTAGGTATTTAGCGACGCACGAGATACGTACGATGTTTTCGGGTGTGAGGTTTGCACCGATGCCGTGGCAGAATCTTCGGACGATTTCCATAGATTCTCGATCGGCCGGAATATCGCGGAGTAGGTTGGAGAGGTCTGCATTATTAGGGTTTCTTTGTATTAGCTTTGCTATCTTTGATGATTTGGTTGCCAGAAGTTCTTTGTCTAGTGTGAAGAGTGATCCACATATATGAAGCTGGAGTTCTGATGTTAATTTGGACCTTGTTCTCCTGAATTATTAAGATTTAAAAAATTAATAAAAAATTGGAATATATATATATATATTATATATATATAAATTAAATGAAGTAATTAAGCAATAATGTACCAGGTTGAACATTCTATTCCTTTTCTGGCTGCTGCCATATCATATCATATGATACTTTTTATTAATGGCCTGTAAATTCACAGAGATATAAAGATAAATAAAATGTTCATTAGAAATTTAGAATTGGATGATGTAGTTGCCTACCTTATTCTGACGGCGACGGCGACGGCTGGGAAAAATAGAGATTGACGGAAAATAAAAAATAGGATGGCTTGTCAACGGAGTTGGGTTAGGGCTAACGGAAGAGTTAGTAAGCTTTTAATTAATACATGTTGTTCTAAGGAAAAAATAAAAAAAATTGATACACTAATAACCAACGATTGGATGTAGCTGAAAGAGAGAGATAGAGAGAGAGAGTTACGTATGAGACTTGTTTTGAACGAGTCTAATAGCCGTTATGTATGTTTTTGGGGTTGTTAAGATATTGGTGGGGGGTTTTGTTAAGATATTTCGGGGATTTAAATATGATACTTTTTATTTTTTATTATTATTATTTTTTTATTTTTTATTTTATTCTCTCGCAATAAACAATTTTGAATTAATAATCCAAATAATTCACTTTCGGGAAAATTCTGATTTTTTTCGAAAGTGAAAAAGAATTCACTCCAATTATGTTCCACGAAAGGAGAAAAAATGGGATATACGAATTTTGGAAATTGGAATGAAAAAACTTGTTGCGAAATCCAAAATCTTTGGATCGGAATTGGTGGGTATTGGAAATTCCAATTTTTTAGTCACTTCAATTATAAAATGTATACTAATATTGATATTATAGTAAAAAAAATCGGAATCGGATTTTCAGAATTTGGAATGAAAATATTTTTCCAAAATTGAAAAAAAATGATCGGAATCGGTGGAAATCGGAAATTCCGTTTCAATTTCCACCTCTGTTAGGGACACACAATTGTCTATTAGTCGATGTCTTATTCAATTGTATTAGGGCGAAGGGTAAATATGCCCATGACAAGGGACTTAAGTGCACATTGGTCTAGACAAAAAACAGTCTTGGAAATAAACCCATCCGCATGTCATTTGTCTAAAATATCCTTCATAATATATTTTTTATCAATTCCATCCATTATTCTCTAACTTCATCAATATTATACATTGACCTCAGATTTGAATAGATATATCACATTAACCCCTATTTTCATAATTTTTTGAATTTTTTTTTAGAAAATAATTTTTTTTTTCTGAATTTTTTTTTGTCCGGACAGATTCTGCGTTGACTTTTCATATTTATATTTTTAGTTTTTTGAATTTTTTTCCTGGCGTTGATTTTTTTCTTTTTTTAGTAATTTTTCTCTCTCTATAGTACTATGTTAACAACAAAATTATTGTCTGAAATAACAATATTGAATACCAAAACAGTAATATTACTGTCCCAAACAGTAATACCGAATAGTATTATTATGAATATTACTCCCGAACAGTAATACTAATGCATGAGACAGTAATATTACGGTCGGAGACATTAATATTACGGTCAAAGACATCAAAATTGAAAGTCAAGACGATAAAAATTAATTAATACGATAAAAATACTGTCTCAGAGACAACAATATTACTATCTCAAGCAACAATATTACTGTCTCAGACAGTTAAATTACTTTTGTAGACAATTAATTAAAATATATGTTTTTTAAGAAGAAACAAGTTTTCGAAAAAAAAGGGTCAACGTCGGAGACCGGCGGTTGACCTGCCGACAAAAAAGTTTCAGAAAAAAAAATGTTAACGACGGCTGACCAGCGGTCTCCGGCAATGGCGGGTCAAAATTGGAGTGTAAATTATGAAATTGGAGTTGAATTAGAGTTTCAAGGAATTGAGGGTAGGGTTTTCCTTATTTGCAAATAAGTTTGAATGAGCTGCAATTACTTGGAAGATAAAAAAGTTAGATATCTCTTTTTTAATTAAGAGGGTGTTTGGCTAAGCTTATTTTAAACATCTGATAAGCTCTTACATCTGATAAGATGTTTTTAGAGCTGATAAGCTGGTACATCTTATTTTTAGGATTAATTTTTAGAGTGTTTGGATAATGATCTTATTTCGTATTTTTACTCATTATAAGATCTTAAATAAAAAGGTGGGGTAGATGTACTTATTTAAAAAGATCTTATTTGGTCTCCAACAGCTTATTTTAAAATAAAAAAAAGATATTTTTCTAAAAATTTACCAAACACTTTAGAAGAGCTTATAAGCTCTAAAACATCTTATAAGCTCCTTTTAACATCTTATAAGCTTAGCCAAACACCCTCTAAGTGCCCTTATCATGAGCTTATTTGCCATTTACCTATTTTATTAATTGCTCTCTTCATTTCATTGTGAGAATTAATGTTTGATATAATTTAGAGTATTAAATAATATAATACTGGCATTCTAAAAGTGAGAGATAGTATAAGGGTGTTGCTATTTGCAGTGGTATTATTACTGAATATACTGGAATCTCATTTATTTGATTTTTTTTCTTCTCGAAATTCTCTTTCCCTCTCCCAAACTCTCTCAACACATTCAACATTTGAAAAAAAAACCAGCTTGCAATCTATAGCAAACGAGTCTCAATTCTGCTAATTTGTTTTTCATATCCTACTACTTTCAATCAATTTCATTTACAATTTAGGTAAAAATCATATTTAGGATTAAGAATTTTTCGAAAAAAAACGAAAAATAGGGAGGTATTGTGCTCTGCAGCACGATTCCATTGAAATCTTCCAAGAAATCGTGCTTTAGAGCACGCGACCTTCAAGAAATTTGAATGTCTTGTGCTCTAGAGCACGATTCCATGGAAAATTTCCATGGGATCGTGCTCTAGAGCATGAGACCTTCAAATTCACCTCAGATGTAGTATTTGTGTTTTGTGGAACATCATAACACATGTTGAGATTCTCGTACTTGTTCTCATATTCATCGTCAAATTCACCTTCATTTTCCCTACAAAGTATAAAAATTAATAATTAGTATATTAGTACTAAGGAGTAA
>NW_012195024.1:891115-944054 GCF_000504015.1 Erythranthe guttata
GGGGTTGACTGAACTTAGAATATGAGTCTAAGCTACCTACGTACCCACCTCAAAGGGATCAAGTCATAACGTAGTTCAAGCGAACATTTCACTTTAATTTATCACTTCTCCAAAAGGAGATGTTTCTTCAAGGACAATGGGAGCTTTGGATTCAGATCATCAACAACGCTTGCATAACATGAGCCAATGTTGACCTCCACTTCATCTTCATTTTGAGCATCTTCGCATACATGGACATGATGTTTGATAACGCGATGCTTCACCTTCACCGCTCCATTTATGGCAATAAGCAGGATCGATTAATCGTTTCTATTTGGTCGAAGTAACAAAGGACTTTGAGCTTCACTTCTCAATTCCAATTCGTCTTCTTTCTCATCACGGTCCCTTTCTTTTGCTGTTGCCCTTTACGGCCGACAAGACGTGTGAAAACAGATCTACCACTTGTAGACAACATATTATGGACATTGGAGACAGAAGCTCGAGCAACAGGGGCACCAAGTCGATAAAAAACGGAAACACGGTCGGTGCTTTTCTTTTGCTTTTCACCATCATTTATGGTGATATGTTGGACGTTGGCGCATCCTTCTTTTCTTGACACATGTATTCTAAATGGCTCAATCGGTGTGAATCCTAAACCAACTCTAGGTTGATCAACATGAAAACCTTGTCTTCTCAATGCCCTTTGTGCTTTATTGAGTCAGTGGATCTTTTCTCCCATTAACTCGGGTTTTAGTTCACCTAATCGTGACGTGCTAGAGAAGTTGTATCCACACTTGGCTGGGAGACTATATGCTTTTGGATTGAACTCTCCTTGAACTCTTTGATGTTGAACGAGCGCGGAGGGCGTTTTCTCATGGGCTAACGGGCTTAAGCAGATGATGGGCATAATCAACTCTCTCTTGATGATTCGACAATGACTGAATTCCACTTTATGTGGTTGTACATTAGATGGCAATGAAATGCAATCATTGAACAAAACTTGTACTTCTTTTTGGCATGACACAAGAACATATGGGAATATCGGCGAATCAAATTTCTCTATGGGCTTGTTGATTTTGCACGCCGGGCGTTCAATTATAGTGGCTAACTTCTCGAACTTCGTGCCACTATCATCCATATGTGTGTCCTCTACTACCAAATTTTCTTGCGTCGAGTCTAAGTCCACATAAAGTTTAGCATCGGCAAAATGTGATTCCGCCTCAGTGAATGGTTTTGTATTAGCATCGACTTTCACCAACTCTCCATTCCTCAAGTATTTGAAGTATTGATGAAGGGTAACAACTCCATTTTCGTGAAGCCATGGCCTTCCCACTAACAAGTGATAAGAGGTCCTTGCATCGATCATATGGAATAGTGTACTGGCGGTTAGTTCTCCAATCGTGAAATTTAATCGAACCATTCCAATTGCTCGTTGACCCTCTTGATTAAAGCCTTGAATAGTCAAATGACTACGAGTTAGGTCTTCAACTGCGTTCCCCACTTATTTCGAAGTAGACTTTGGCATGATATTGACTGCTGACCCTCCATCTATAAGCATGCGGTCGACCTTTTTCTCATGCAATAACCCCGAGACAAAAAAACGGACAATTATGAGGCTTTGACCCTAGCAACAAATCCTCATCCGTGAACGTCATAGTTGTGCAACATGTAGCAAGTTTTTGACTCTTTTCTTCACGTGAAATGGCCGGTAACCTCTCGGCTTTTGCTTGAAGAAAGTATTGCGGAAAGAATTCTTCCAAAGTTACTTGACTATGACGGGAACCTTTGAATGAACTTCTAGGTACGGTGCCATGTGCTTTCGCATCCTCAATCCCACTTTCATCGAGTGGGTTTAGCTAGCTTTATTGGCTTCAACGAGTGAAGCTTCTCGACATGCCAGCTTTGTTTTTGTCGATGCGTCACGAGGTTTCATTCACCATCATCATCGACTACATGTGTGGAATCTTCTTTGCATATGATTTCTCTCTCAAGAAGCAGAGATTTGACAAAGGTTGGCTCAAGGCTACCGAATTGAAATTTCCATGATTCTTCTATTCTAGAGGATAGAACTTGACGAGCACTCCAGGCATGAACGATGCTGGAAACATTTGTGTTGACCACATCTTTGGTATCTATGATTATTTTTCCTTCTCTGGCCAATCTAAGATCTTTTCCTTCACCGCAAAGATTTTTTTCTAAAGGATGGCCGATAACTCTATGATACTTGCAGTATTTAGGGTCATTTACCTTTTCGGCCTCCTCGGAGCGTTTTGGTTCAGGCAACTCTATCAATTTCTTTTCCACCAAGGCATCAAAGATTCGCGAGACGTCAGAGTCCGGGAACAGGTATTCTTTTTCTTGCATTTCTTTCAACGTAGGTTGACGTCTATCATTGAACATACGTTGATCTTCCTCTCTTTCGTCTCTCATCTTCGATTGAATCTTCACACTATTTGTCTTGATGGCCATAGACTCCTCAACAATCCTAGTGAATTTATCGCTTCTCCTTGAGTCTTTTTTTTCCATCCTTTGATTTTCCACGGTAAAATCGCTTTTATGGTTAGCGATGCTCAATTCCATATCGTGGGCACGAGTAGCTAATTCTTCAAAATTTCGGGGCTTAATCCCTTGAAGAATATGGAGAAGTCCCCAATGCATCCCTTGGTTACACATCTCAATTGCTGACACTTCGGATAGCTTATCCTTGCAATTTAGACTTAGCGCACGCCAACGGTTGATGTAATCCACAACCGGTTCATCTTTCCACTGTTTCACATTGGTAAGCTGGATCATACTCACAGTACGGCGCGTGCTGTAGAAGCGATTCAAGAATTCATGTTCCATCTCTTCCCAACTGTCGATGGACTCGGGTGTAGATCGATATACCAGTCAAAAGCATTACCCTTGAGTGATCTTAAAAATTGTTTCACCAAGAGATCGCCGTTAGTCCTCGCATTGTTGCAAGTTCCGATGAAATGAGCAATATGTTGCTTGGGGTTCCCCTTTCCATCGAATTGTTGAAGCTTTGGAGGTTGGTATCCCGCTGGCATCCTCAGTGCATCGATCTGCTTAGTGTACGGTGTTGGTCGAAAACCTACATGCAAGTGCACGTATCGTACAAGTAATATAGTGGACAATTAAGTCCGGATATCGAACCCACAGGGAATATTTAATTACTTAATCCTAGACGCTAAATTCTACCAATTATTATCAAGCCCACCCTACACAGTCGACTTTAAAGAGAATTAACTAAATTAAAATAAATTAAAAGGCAGGCAAAAACAAGAAAGCAATTTAAAACGAAGATTTAATCAAGATATGCAAGCCTAAGATTTTATTCTTCCCCCTATGTGATTATTACTCCCCCAATTCCTTCAATTATGCAAGCAATTAACCCGGATTATTAACCTGAGATGCTAAAATAATCATAATCCGCTTCCGCGTGTATTACGATTCTAATACTCTAGATTCAATTACTATATTCCTATGCAATTAATTCTAGAACACAACATTAAGCACAAATCTCAATAATGGCTACCTAAGAGATTAACTATATTCCTATGTTAATACCACAAAGGCTCTTCTACCACAGTTCTAATTATTAACCCGATCTTCCGATTCATGCGATTAACAATAACATAAAAGCGCATAAAGTGGCCAGTTTCATGAACTTAATAAAACAAGAAGAAGAAATAATCCGGAATTAAAACTTGCATAAAATCAAAGAATTGGGTTCATAAATCCCACATAGGGTTCCAAATAAAATCCTAGAAATAAGTAATTTAGCTACTCATGATTAAAGCAAAAACGCAAATAAAATAAATCATAGACGATAAATCTTTGCTTGGAGTCTTCGAATTCTTCGTCTTCGTTATTGCTTTGTTGCTCTTGAAATTGCGTAAAAAAATACCTAATTGTGTGCTTGGCTTGGTCTTATATAGGATGAAGAACTTGGGGAAGAATGCAGTTTCCTTGTGCAATTAAAATTCCTTTACTGCGCAACTTCGGAGTCTCGGACGGGGGTCTCACAATTTGAACTAAAACTAGGACGGGGGTCTCAGCTTTAATTCTTCAGAATTTTGATATTTTCACTTTTGACCCATATTTTCGCCAAAATTGCAGTTTTAACCCCATACTTTTCCAATTCTTCAATTTGTACCTAAAATACAATAAATCAACTTTTTAAGCACCAATTATCATTAAAACACACCAAAAGCTCAAATAAAAAGATACGATAAAGTGTAAAAATATACACTTAACACACCCCCAAACTTGAACTTTTGCTTCTCCTCAAGCAAAATTTACCAATAAGCAAATAACTCAACGATAACATCTCATCACATAGATCAATGACCAACTTCACGTTTTCAGAACTTGTAATTATAATGACAATTCTTAGGCATTCGCAAGCTCAAAATTCAACAACACTTAGTCACTCACCATTACCAAAACCACAATTCATACAATTGCTTCAAGCATCCAATATTTGCAAATTAAAGATAGAAAGAATTTATACTTACATGCATATGCTTGACTCCAAATACTCACCAAATTATTCTACTCTACTTATATCGAACATTTAGCTATTGGGATCATTGGGGCTTTGTGGCTTTCAATTGTTAGGCTCTTTGGTTCGAGGTAGGAAATATGGGGATATGTGTGGCTATTCTTCTTGAATTTAGGTGATTACGCCAAAATTTGAAAGATAGGCGTTTGAAACAATGAATTCACCTCTACGGACTTTAATAAACTCGATTCTCAAAAGTTCAAAAGTCTCCACTTTTGCTTTTGAGGCAATGGATCGAGCTTTCAAAAATAATTCAACAACTAGTCCTTATTTCTCCCTTCTAGTCTCTTCTTCTTCTCTTTTTCTCTTTTCTTTTTCTGTTTTTTTTTTTTTTTTTTTTTTTTTTTTTTAAATATATATATATATATATATATATATATATATATATATATATATTTATCTTTTTTTTTTCTTTTTCGGTTTTTTTTTTTTTTTTTTTTTTTTCGAAGAAGAAGAAGAAGAGAGACCTTATAAAAAAATTTCGACCGAACTTCAAGGGTTAATTTTTCAAGAGTCTCCACTTTTCTACCTTATACACATGGCTAAAAGAAAGAACACCTTTTCTCCGAGGCTCAAATCAAAGGTTCTAAAGGAATATTTCGATAAAAAGGTCGGCTTGAAAGGCTCAAACGGTTCAAAGAAGGCCCAAATCATATCCCAAATCACTCACTACTCAATACTTCGTATCATAAATTTCCTAAGGTGAGTTTTAAAACCGAACATAGCAGGATCTAGCACAAATTAATTCCAAATTTAAAATACAAAACATTCAACAAAAGCAATGCACAAAATGTGATTCCTAGCAATAATTTGCTTCTAAGTCCCGTTGAATCGAAAGCTAAACAAACATCAAATCCGTATCACATAAAACAAGCAATTTCATCATCAAACATTGATCATCTCTCATCATCATAAATCATAGATGCATTCGACTCAAGCAAATTTTTTTTTTTTTCCGGAAAAACGAAAAAAAAACAATAAAAACGAATAAAACCTAATGCATGCAAACTAAAACAAATAAGCACAAAAATAACATGTTTTTCACCCCCAAACTTAAAATTTTCGTTGCCCTCAACGAAATTAGCACAATGTTTAAGGATAGAAAACACCTGATTTTTAGTCGGAGTCGATGTGATCGGGGTGCTCCTCTCTAGCTCTCTCATGCTCCTTATCATTGGAAAGTTCGGGTACGGGCGGTGGCACTTTTCTTTCCCTTGCCCATCCGTTTGGAAGATGATGCTTCACTCGTGCGGCCTCGTTTGTTGGACGACATAGTTGGGAGAGAGGTTGGAATAGATTCGATGAGAATTGGTTGACAATCAAGCTCAAAATTTGGTTGGAGCAAATTGTCGAACACCTTGTGGGCGTGCCTTGAAAGAGTAGATTTTGGAGAATTTGATTTGATTCTCTAGCTTCCCTGTCAATACCAACACAAAATAAGAATCGGAGAGTGTGTGAGTGAATTATGTGTGTGGAATTGAAGAATTTTTTGAAGAGAAATTCAAAAAATTCGAAAATTCGTGTGTGGAGTTAGAGAGAACGAAAGAGGAGGGTTTAAAAAAAATGATGGGGGAGAAAATCTAATTTTTGAAAATTTAAACGCCCCCTATTGAGGTCGGACGGCCGTCCCACGTTTTTGCCTAATTCTCGGACGGCCGTCCGAGAATTATTCTGCCCTCACTGGTTTGGGGACGGCCGTCCCGGTTTTAATGCTAAAACTCGGACGGCCGTCCGAGGCTGCTGGTTCCCTTCTGGTTGTGGGACGGCCGTCCCATTTTTAAGGTATATTTTGGGACGGCCGTCTCAAATGCAGTGCTGCAAATTTTTTTTTTGTTTTTTTTTTTTTTCCGCGGACGACCGACTCGACCCTCGATCACGTTTTCGACCCTGAAAAGTAAAATTCAAATAATAAATTAGAATGCATGCTTATGATATTAAAAAAAAAAGAAACGAAAAAATTAAAGAAAAATACGAAAAACAATAAAGCTTGGGTTGCCTCCCGAGAAGCGCTAAGTTTAAAGTCTTCAGCCGGACGTTGCTTCGTTATTTTCAAGCAAAAGTGACCGAGGTCACTTGGCATTCTTCACTCGCTTCCCAATACAATTTGAGCCGGCTCCGCTTCACGTTGAACGTACGATTTGAATCACGTTCCTTTATTTTGACCACCTCGTGAGGAAGAATTTCTTGGACAATAAACGGCCGCGACCACTTTGAATTGCGCTTCCTTGGAAATAACCAAAGACGGGATTTGCACAATAACACCAATTGTCCTTTGTGCAATTCCTTTTTGATTTTCTCCTTACGACCACAATAGCTTGACTCATCCTTCTCTCGTGACTTGCTCGAGCCTTTGGTTGGCAACATCTTCCTTGCATTCTCATCGTCGTTAAGACCTCGACTCGCATGACTTTCTCTCGGAGGATTTAAAAGTGAGTCCATGAAATAAACTTGCTCCGTCCGATTCCCGTTTCCGCCATCATCTCCTGCACTCAAAGATGCTTTCCCATTCTCCAAGATCGAAACATCAAACTTTTCATTATTTGTAAAATCCATAAGCTCAATAGCAAAACAATCATTATTATCACATGGATTTTTATTAGCACTAAAAACATTGAATTTGATTGTTTGATCATGCACAGTCATTGTAAGATCACCACTAGCGCAATCAATGAGAGTTTTCGACGTGGCTAAAAACGGTCCCCTACGATAAGAGGTATCTCCCTATCCTCATCTATATCTAGTATCACGAAATCAACAGGGAAGATAAATTTATTGACTTTCACTAGCACATTCTCTAAAATACCTTTTGGGTAAACTAAAGATCTATCGGCTAATTGAAGAGTTATAGCCGTCGGTTCAATTTCTCCTAACCCAAGATTTTTAAAGGTTGAATAAGGCATAAGATTAATGCTAGCGCCTAAATCAATGAGCAATCTAAAATTTTTACCTCCTATAGTACAAGGAATAGTAAACTTACCTAGATCGCCGAGTTTTTGTGGAAGAGGCCGAGTAAGAATTGCACTAATTTGCTCCGTGAGTTGGATCATCTCATTCCCTTGCAATTTCTTACTTTTCTTCACGAGGTCCTTGAGGAACTTCACCCACTTTGGCATCTTTTGAAGTGCTTCAATGAAAGGAATATTTATGCGAATGTCCTTCAACTTATCCAAAAATCTTTGATATTCGGCATCGAGCTTATTCATTATAAACTTTTGAGGATAAGGAATTGGAGGGACTTGTGAAGGCATCGTTGATGGTGGCTCTTCATGAGTTGATTCTTTTTCCTCATTCACTTTCGGCTTCTCGATTACCGTGTTTCTCTTCTCTTTTCGTGGGGCTTTCTCCAATTGCTTCCCGTTCTTCAAGGTGACTGCTTGGCACGTCTCGACCTCGATCTTTTTCGTTAGCAATCGTTGTGGATATGGGATTGGTTCCACCCATTCGGCTACAGTGACTTGCGGCTTGACTTGACTTTCTTCCTTTTTCTCGATCTTGAAATCGATAGCTTGGCACGTCTCGAACTTTTGCTTTCGAGGATCTTCCGTATTCGATGGCAATGCTCCCGCCGGAAGTTTCTCTTGATTCACAACGAATTGAGCGAATTGATTCTCCAAATTCCGCAGCGAGGCTTGGGTAGCGGTCATGAATTGGGCCAATATCTCATCGGTGTTTGATTTTTGGGCCGGTGGATTGTTGCCTTGATAGCTTTGTTGAGGAGGGGCTTGATTTTGGAATTGACCTTGAGGTCTTTGATATCCTTGGCCTTGTTGATTTCCTCCATATTGCCCTTGTGATCTTCACCCTTGATTTTGGAATTGGCGAGGTGCGTTATTGACGTAGTTGAGCGATTCCACATCTTGTTGGCATTGGAGCGTGTAGTGATTTCCACCGCAAATTTCACAACATGGAGAATCAATGGCTTGCACTTGTTGTGGTGGACTTGCTTTGATGTGCTGTAGAAGGAGTTGATTTTGTTGAGCAATTTGGGTTACTTGAGCTTGAAGGGCCATAATTGCATCTAACTCCAACACTCCGGGAACTTTCTTGGCTCCACTAACCGTCCTCTCGCTAGACTTGGCGAACCGATTTTGAGCAATTTGATCCAACATGATAAATGCATCGGGTATTGATTGACTCATAAAATTTCCCCCGGTTGATGCATCTAAGACCGTTCGTGCATTCTCGTTAATCCCTTGGTAGAAGATGTGGATTTGCCGCCATTGTTCGACTCCATGTGTTGGACACTGCCGCAAAAGAGTTTTAAATCTCTCCCATGCCTCGTATAATTGCTCGCCTTGCTCTTGGACAAAATTATGGATTTCTCGTCGGATTCTCTCGTCCTTCTCGGGTGAGCTATAAACTTTCATGTAAAGGTTGAGGAGTTGAGGCCACGACGAGATAGAGTGGGGGGCTTGGGACATCAACCACTGGCGAGCTCTTCCTTGTAGGGAGTGCTTGAAGAGAATTAATTGAAGCGCCTCTTGGGAAACGCCGTTTTGACGGTGGGAATTACAGGTATCTAGAAAATTGACAATATGAAGATGGGGATCTTCACCTGCCAACCCACTAAATAGCCCGTTATTTTGGAGCATCGTCAAAAGGCCTTGCTTGATCTCAAAATTATGCGCCTCAATGGGTGGATATTGGATGCTCGGGCGGAATCCGTCTAGCGTTGGGATTATGTAGTCTTGAAGTGCCCGTGGACGAACTGCTGGCTGTGCTGGAAGTTGAGGGGGAGGGTCTTGGACTTGGTTTCCGTTGGCCTCGAGTAAATTACCCGCGGCCCTGCGTTCTTCGTCCTCCATTATATTGTTTTCGCGTTGAAGTCTCCTAGCGGCTCGAAAAGTACGTTCGATTTCAAGATCAAACGGTTCTCTAGTAAGATCGAGTCTCCTACGCATACACAATACCTAAAACAAAAAAAAAAAAAACAAAAAAAAAAAAAACAAAAATTAAATGGGTGAATCGTGAAAATTGTTCAAATCTAGAGCTAGAATAAAATAAATAATTAAAATAATCCCCGGCAACGGCGCCAAAAACTTGTTGGTCGAAAACCTACACGCAAGTGCACGTATCGTACAAGTAATATAGTGGACAATTAAGTCCGGATATCGAACCCACAGGGAATATTTAATTACTTAATCCTAGACGCTAAATTCTACCAATTATTATCAAGCCCACCATACACAGTCGACTTTAAAGAGAATTAACTAAATTAAAATAAATTAAAAGGCAGGCAAAAACAAGAAAGCAATTTAAAACGAAGATTTAATCAAGATAAGCAAGCCTAGGATTTTATTCTTCCCCCTATGTGATTATTACTCCCCCAATTCCTTCAATTATGCAAGCAATTAACCCGGATTATTAACCTGAGATGCTAAAATAATCATAACCCGCTTCCGCGTGTATTACGATTCTAATACTCTAGATTCAATTACTATATTCCTATGCAATTAATTTTAGAACACAACATTAAGCACAAATCTCAATAATGGCTACCTAAGAGATTAACTATATTCCTATGTTAATACCACAAAGGCTCTTCTACCACAGTTCTAATTATTAACCCGATCTTCCGATTCATGCGATTAACAATAACATAAAAGCGCATAAAGTGGCCAGTTTCATGAACTTAATAAAACAAGAAGAAGAAATAATCCGGAATTAAAACTTGCATAAAATCATAGAATTGGGTTCATAAATCCCACATAGGGTTCCAAATAAAATCCTAGAAATAAGTAATTTAGCTACTCATGATTAAAGCAAAAACGCAAATAAAATAAATCATAGACGATAAATCTTTGCTTGGAGTCTTCGAATTCTTCGTCTTCGTTATTGCTTTGTTGCTCTTGAAATTGCGTAAAAAGATACCTAATTGTGTGCTTGGCTTGGTCTTATATAGGGTGAAGAACTTGGGGAAGAAGGCAGTTTCCTTGTGCAATTAAAATTCCTTTACTGCGCAACTTCGGAGTCTCGGACGGGGGTCTCACAATTTGAACTAAAACTGGGACGGGGGTCTCAGCTTTAATTCTTCAGAATTTTGATATTTTCACTTTTGACCCATATTTTTGCCAAAATTGCAGTTTTGACCCCATACTTTTCCAATTCTTCAATTTGTACCTAAAATACAATAAATCAACTTTTTAAGCACCAATTATCGTTAAAACACACCAAAAGCTCAAATAAAAAGATACGATAAAGTTTAAAAATATACACTTAACATACGGCTTTGAGTACATGGGCGAGACTTGAGACGGTCCGCCATATTGCGCTTTGATGGTATTGGCAATCATCTCTTGCAATGGTTGAACATATAGCCTGGCAACAAACATTGAAGAATGAGCGGCGTCTAGCACAAAGTCCTGCTTGGGTTGTGCTTCTTCCACTTGCTTTGCTTTCTCATTGCGAAGCGCATTCGTGCTTCGGGCTAAACTCCCCAACCTCTGACTGTTCCAACTTATCCATTAATTCAGCGATTTTCATGTCTTTGTCTTCGACAATTTTTTGGAGATTAGCCACTGTTTGGGCCAAGTGCGCCAATTGCTCATCCACGGAAGTCGCATCAACCACCATAACCGGCAATGTGGTGAAGGCTTGAGATTTGGAGTCGATCTCTTTCGAGCCTGAGGAGATTGAGCCATTTGACGTAGTTGTATTATCGATCTTGCCGCCGGTGGATGATAAACCAACAGCGCTGGCAATCTCGGCAACCTTTTGGATCAAAGAGTTTTGGTTCTTCTTTGGAGCCATTGGATCGTTGAACAAAAGAATGTGCGCTTCAATGTAGGAGAGGAGATGAGAGGCAAAGTGGTCCCACTGGGCGTGCCAATTTGTTAACCTCAAATTTAAATATCTGCAAAATAAATTACAAGACAAGAAAAAATAGGAACAAATTAATATATTTAATCAAAACGAAATGGGTTATAATCTTTGTTGATTCCTCTGATTCTTCTCCTAGATTTAATCCAAGGGCCGAAGCTTGTTCTCGAATTGAAAGCTTGATTCCTTCCTTGATTTGTGGAAGTAGATATGGATATCTAGAAATTGATTTGGGGATTTCTAGGTCTTTGTGGATATGGGGCCTTGATGAAGATGTAGAACCTCCGCGGCGGTTGTTCTTCGTCGTGGCAAGAGCTCGAGACTTGAGAGCTTTTGAGTGCTTAATGTACGCCTTGATGCTTGTGTCCATGTGTATGTGGTGTTTGATATCTCTTTTTATAGGCTCGATTTATGGTTTTTTGACTTGAAGCTTGGGCCGGTGGACTTGGACCCTTGCAGCTTACTGCATATGTGCTAGATTTTATAAGCCCAAATAGCTAACTCAAATGAATAAGAACTTAGTACTTATTTCGAGTTAATCCACATAGCACATTTTTGAGATCCAGATTAATAACCAATTTTCTTGGGCTATTAATATGTAATATAATCTCAAAATTTTGATATAAAACTCAAATTTATAATGGACTTTTCATCGAGATTCAAATTAATAGCCAATTTATATAAGCCATTACTTTGTAATTTAATCTCAAATTTTCTATGTCAACGACACTTATTTTCCGATTTTTTTCCTACCACCACCGTTGGCTGTTTTTTTTGAAATTTTATTTTATGAACAAAATTCTATTTTTTTTAATTATTTTATTTCACGCCATTGACAGGTCTTACACAGTAATATTAATTATCACAGTAATATTTATTTTCATAGCAACATTAATATTTCCAGTAATATTAACCAATGTTTTGAAAACCGGACCGGACCGGCCGGTTCGACCGGTTCAACCGCGAACCGGTGCCTGATCCGGTCCGGTCGAACATCAAAACCCAAAAACGCCAAAAAACAGGTCAATCACTTTTGAACCGTTGAAAATCCCGGTTGAACCGGATAAAACCGGTGAAAACCGGCCCAGAAAACCGCCCAGAAAACCGAGTTCGATGCAACTTAAATGTATAAGGGAAAAAAAAAAGGATGGAGATTCCGTAGAAGATTAATACACTGTAATATGGATATAGTGGGGAGGAATTGAGAATGAAAGAAGAGAAAATTAGAAAGAAAAGAAGAAAAAAAATAAAAAATATAGAAAAAACTTACATAAGCACCGACTAAGAAGAATTGGAAAGAAGAATAGGTGGGAGGCGGAAGATAATAAGACGGCATGTAGTGGTCATCACAAAACACAATTAGGGTTTGAGGGTATACTTAGTAATTTACATAAAAGTTTTATTGTAATTTCTTGAGTAATTTATTTAATTGACCTCTATTAATACAAAATTTATTATATATAAACGTATACATGGTAAATGAAATATAATTATTAATTTGTTGTTTGGTGCTTTATTTTTGGTATATTTTAAATGGGTCATCAGTAAGTAGTTTTGTGTATATAAAAATTATATATAAATAAATAAAAAATAAAAATTAAAAAATAGAAAAACCGGTCGGACCCCGGTTGAACCGGTCCAACCATGACCCAGTTGGTTGTCCGGTTTGATGTCCGGTCCGGTTTTCAAAACATTGATATTAACATTAATAAAAATATTTTTCTAACATAAACATTATTTTTTTCCATAGTAACATTAATTTTTTTAATAACATTAATTTTTAATAGTAATATTAATTTTCACAGTGACATTAATTTTAGCAGTTACATTAATTTACTTTAAAATTTTGTCGAAGTGACATGCATTATTTGTTTTTACAGTAACATTAACATTGTTTATATATTTTTCTCATGCAAATATTAATTTTAAATAGTAATATAATTTTTTCACAGTAATATTAATTTTGATAGTAGTTTTAGTCATGGTAGTTAATCTCGCGATATACCGCGATATATATCGTGATACGGTACGATTCCAATCAAAACGATACAACTCGGGTTCTGTATTGCGTATTGATAAATACCGTTAAATACCGCGAGATATCGTATCGTCGTATCACGATACGATACGATATTTACGATATTAGTCGACAATTAGAAAAAACGAAAAAAAAAGAAACGCAATCAGCTTCTCTGAAAAATGGATTTGAACAAATTTCTTCAATATTCCAACCTTGATTCACACTTTGCTCTTCAATCTCGTCACCAATCCTTACAATATCGCAACCCTTGCGATTTTAATTTATGCGATTCAAGACAGATTCAAGGCGTTTTTTGACTGGATTTTGCGATTGAGAATGATGAAGGCAATCGTTTAAAATTGGTGGATGAGGACGATTTAAGTGACATTGATCTTTAAGATTATGAGTGATCGAATATTTTTACAAATTAGGTATTCGAATTTGAACTTAGGGCCCATTTCGTTAAAGTTTATTTTAAACAGCTGATAAACTCTTACATCTGATAAGTTGTTTTAAGAGTTGATAAGTTATTACGTTTTATTTTTAGAATTAATTTTTTCAAGTGTTTAGATAATAATCTTACAAGATATTTTTACTCATTATAAGATCTTAAATAAATACGCGGGGTAAATGTAATTTTTCAAAAACTCCACCAACTTATATTTTGAATTTTTAAGATCTTTTTAAAAAAATTACCTAACACATTGGAAGAGTTTATAAGCTCTTAAACATCTTATAAGTCTAGACAAACACTACCTTAGATGATGTTATTTGATGAACAATTATTAATAAGATGTTAAAACTTGAATTTATATCTATTTTGAAATGAGTAGTTTAACTTAAAAATAATAAATTTTATATGTTTATAATATTTTTATAATGTAGATATATATTTTTTACTATTTTCACAGTTGGTTAAATATCTTACGATACGATACGATAACGATACGGTACGAGATGTGGAGCAAAACGATACGAGATATTTTTACGATCCGATAACCATGGTTTTAGTTATCACATTAACATTAATTTTGACAGGTATACTAATTTCTACTACAGTTTTGTCGCAGTAACATTAATGTCCTCTCACAGTAACATTAGGTTGTTTGTTTTTTTCGCACGACATTAATCGTTTTTTACAGTAATATTAATTTTCCAGAGTAATATTGGAGGCCGAGACAGTAATATTAATATTAACATAATAAAATTAATTACTATCGCAGAAAGTAATATTGCACTGAAATAGTAAAATTGCAGTCTGAGACAATAAATTTAATAATATTACTCTTTGAGACAGTAATGTTATTGAAAAAGAGATTTTTTTTTTTTAAAAGTCAATGCCTCGTGACCTGCTGGGGAAAAAAATTCAGAAAAAAATAAATAAATAATGTAAAAATAATAAAAAAATAAAACGGAGACTAGCGGTCAATGGTGGCGGTTGGCCGAAAAAAAATTAAGAAAAAAAAAATTCAAAAAAAGAAAAGAAATAATCGGAGACCGGCGGTGACAGTCAAAATCAGGGTCGAAATTGGGTTATGGGTCAAAATTAGTTAATTGGTGAAACTACGACTAAATTAGGGGTTAAATCATGAAATTGAGGGTGAAATAAGGTTTGAAGGAGTTAGTGGTAATTTTATAAAGTTATGTTACTCCATTAATTAAGTGCTGGTGCTATGGATGTTTTTGCGATTCCCCAATAATTAAATTGTAGTACAATTTAGATTTTAAGGAATATATAGAGGAAGGCTTCCTTCATGTTAGCTCATGTTTAATTTGATTTCTCCACGCAAGTATACTTGAGGAATTTCAGTTTCCTGAGAAAACAAGTGTAGTTTCGATATTAAACATAACAGTTTTCAACAAACAAAATGAAAGTGACACTAATAATAATTGAATATTGAGGTGCTATCATTCTTTTGTAATCAAACTCTCATTTATATATATATATATATATATATATATATATATATATATCAAATATTAATGAACTTCACAGATATTTGTATAATTAAATTGTGTAAATAGTCAATTGTATTGTATCAAACGCCGCCGCCCATAATGTTAAATACCGCAATTCATTCGTTAAATAAAGGGGCATGATAGATACATAATTATTTTTTGATAGATTGCAGAGTAAATTCCAATATATATTCACAAATTCTT
This sequence comes from Erythranthe guttata, assembly GCF_000504015.1. Next base: position 906,664 of record NW_012195024.1, read on the forward strand.
AAACTTCAATAAATTCGCTCTTTTGTCAATTTAACAATTGAAATTGAATAAGAGTTTAAAGGAATTGAGGGTAATTTTGCTATATATACAATTATTTTTTTTTATTTGCAAATAAGTTTTAGTGATGCGGATTCATTTCAATTAAGACAAAAATATTGAATGTCTATCTTTTAATTGGGTGTAGATTAGGGCCGGACGCCCCATTTTTTTGAGAAAAATGGATGCCATACACCTAGTGACTTTAATTTCAAGCGAATAGATGATTTATCTCTCGTAAACGTGGCAGTTAAAAGAACCAAATTATGAGTATTAATTTAGTTTTCTCTCTGATATTTGTTTACATTATTTCTTTGCATATTTTTTTTTTCAAATAAAATTAAAATTTCCCTTATAATACATAAACTTAATGATTTAGCAAATAATATTATATTTTGTAGTCAATAAATTCTTTAATTTATTTGGAATTTATTTTTTTAATCATAAGTAATTTCATATGAAGTAGATAAATAATATATAATAAATTTTCTATGCATTTATTTTGGGTCTTGATAATCAATTCCCAACACATGTGAGATTGAATTAAGATGTGTTGTAAAAGAAATTTTTTTATTTAAAGAAAAAGAGAAAAACGAAAATCAAGAAGAAAGTAAAAGAAATATAAAGATAAATAGAGATTGAAGTTATAATTGCCTCACTCTAGGAGAGATGAGAAAACAAATCATATTCCATTCAAAATCCACATGTCATGATGTTAGTGATGTTAGTGATGTTAGTGGTGTCATGATGAGATTGGTTCCTTAACGGGTCGTTGAGTTACCATGATTTACATTCTCCATCAATCTTTGTCGGGCCAAGGGATGGGGGCCCTGGGGCGAGGGATTTCGCCTTTGGTGCAAGTGGTGTCCATTTCTATTAGTAAAACGGAGCGTCCGTTTTGAATTAAATTCCTTTTTAATTTAATTAAAAAATGTACTTCCAAACTTGTTTGTCATGGACTTATTTGCCGTTGCAGTTAAATCAACCCAATAATAATAAGCAGGTGTAACGTCTACTTTTCCTATTTATCCAATCTCTTCAGTGGCGGCACTTCTAAGGGGGAGAGGAGCAGTTGACCTCCCAAGAATTTTTTTTTTTTAGCTATTTTGATATTATATTATTTGAATATTATTTTTGGCTCCTCCAAAGGTTTTGTAAATATGTGTCTTAACCCTTCATTTTTTTGTATTCTCCATAATTTTATATAAATTATAGATGTATATCATATTTAATATAAAAATATAAAATAAAATGGTTAAAACTTATACTATTTTAAATAAAATTTATGAATATTTACTTATCCGATCTTTGATTTTTTTTTATATCAATGTGTCTAAAACATAATATGAGACGGTGCCATAAATCCCATTAAGTGCAATATATTATTAATATAATTTGATTTTTTTGCCATGCTTGAAATATGATAAAATTATATATATATATATATATATATATATATATATATATATATATATATATATATATATATGTGTGTGTGTGTGTGTGTGTGTGTGTGTGTGTGTGTGTTATTTTAATTAAAAATTCGCAATATAAACCTATTTTTGCAATGTCTTGTGAACCTAAAATTTTTTTCGGAGCACTGCCCCGAACCCCGAAATTTTAGTTAGCCCCAATACTTTTTAATCCTGATTCCCCTGAATCTCTTCATTTATACAATATCTTACTCTTAAACAGACTATTCCAGACATTAAACAGCTTCACTTAACAACCAAAGGAAACAACCTCAACAACCATAGATAACATTCTTGTTATCATCAAATTGACCCAAAAAAGAAGCCAACCCCATATAGTTATCAACGACCAAATTTAGAGTTATTCCTCAGAAATTAACGCCTGAAAATTACTACACAACCCAACACAACACAACACAAAACACTTCTCTTCAACATGCAAGACTTTCTTGTTGATAAAAATTATAATAACCCTTACAAAGTCTCACCTCTTCAATGCCAAGTCCTGTTATCCCACGTTCGAAATCAGCCCCCGATATCAACAGCCCCGATTCGCCCTCGAACGAACCCGCTTCAACCAAGTCCGTCCGATCATCTCGCTCGACAGGGTCACCCGTAACTACCACACCATGGCCCACAAAATTAGCCGAATACATCAAATCGAAACCCAAGAACTCGGACCTAACCGAAGAGAGGCTCCACGAGTTCAACAGAAGATACGCAAACAATACAAGCAGCAGCCCTTACTACAAGGGCTTAACCGACTTTTCGCTCGTGATCAACCGAGAGAAGCTTTCCGGATCGAGCCCCGGGAGAGAGAGCCACGCTGCGACGAGCTTCGTCAGTTCTGGTTCGAGGACGAGCTTCGTTGTCAAGGTGCAAGAATGGGGTTCCTCTTGCTTTACATCGAAAAGGAACGAGAGAACAAGTTTGTCGTCTTCGGCTTCTTCTTCTTCTTGGACAAAAAGCTCCTCCTCGACGAAACAATCTCACGACACGAGGTTCATGACTTCATCTTCCTCGTCAGCATCATCGAAAGTCACGGAAACTAACATAAAGACTATGAGAAACGACTCTCAATCTGAGAAGAAGAAAGTTACTTTTCCCAATACCACGCCAACTACGGAGAAGCCGTTAAGGGAGAGAGATACCGAACCGCAGCCATCTATGCTGCCGCTACCACCGCCAACCGTGTCACCACCGGAGTTATTACCATATCCACTACCACTGATCTCACCGCCGCAGCCGCCGGCTGTGCAAGCACCACCACCACCACTAGCTTGGACACCAGGTGCCGGAGGAGGAAACGAAAGAGAGTACGTCTGGGCAGATACGTATCGGCCTTATTGGCTGCAAGAATTTCTGTGCAATAGGAATAAAGCTCTTTGGCTAAAGAGCATTGTAAGAAACTGGCACGACAAAGCCGAGCAATGCGGTCACTTCATATTCGAAGGGAATCCCGGGGTCGGAAAGAGAACCATGATCTGGGCTTTGCTTCGAGAAGCTTTCGGAGAAGACAAAGTACAGGTACAACAATTAAACATATACAAATTAATTTGACAAGAATATGCATGTCGATTTCATCTTTAGGCCAACGTAAACTTGGGGAGTTAGATGCTACACCTGGTTATTTACGCTGGGTGGATTTGACCGTACGTTGATTTGATTAAATAATTACCCACGAAGCATGCATACATATGGGTGTGTGTGATTATGTGAAAATCTACGGTTCAAATCCACCCAGTGTAAATAATCAGGTGTATCATTTAATTTTCCCGTAAACTGCAGGTTACGAGCAATCTAACATCTGTTATCGTACATATAACAACGTGTTGTGTTTTTCTAACCTAAAGGAGCCGTAAAGAATGTATTGTTTTACGTTGAAACAACATTTTCTATGTTATATATGGTTTGATGTTATTTGATTATATCTCAGATGTTTTTATCCACAGGCAAGAGAAGAATGCAAGAAATTTTACTTGAAGGTATATTCCGCATTATTCAAACTTTTTGCAACTTGACGCATATGTCGTTAATTCAGGAGTTCTGATACCATTTTCTCAGCTACTTGAACCAACTGCCAACATGCGTCTCTGTTTATTAATATTGCAACCGAACGTATATATATATATATATATATATATATATACTTAATGATCATACATTTGTTTCATAGACTAAGGTGTACTTATAAAGTGAAAAAAAAAATGCTGCTCAAGTATTATATGCAGTGCATGGATTTTTAGGGTTTAAGAGTTGACCTAATATATAGCAACAATTGCACCTTAGTTTCTACATTGACATCGATCACTTGATTCATCACAGGGAGAAGCAGTGGGTAGCATCTTCGTGAATTTATTGGTTTCGCCGCAACACGTCGAAGTCAACCTTTCTGAACTTAAAGGTTACGAGAAGCATATCATCGTCGAACTTATTAAAGAGAAAAATAATATCCCGTCTGATACAACGACTTTGAACTGCAATGGCGATAACTGTAAAGGTATATATATTGACATATATACTTCAAAGATATAATAGACTAATGGCATGTCATGTAATTAATCACTTGTAAACCATGCAGCCATTATTCTACACGAGGCGGAAAAACTGTCCACCGATGCACTGTCGTATATCAAGTGGATGCTAGAGAGGTTTAAAGGATGCAACAAGGTATTCTTTTGCTGTAGTGATGCCAAAAAGCTTCAGCCGATAGTGCCACTCTGCACGTATGTTCAACTCCTTGAACCTTCGGTTGAAGAGGTAGCAATATTATATTCAAATTATGCTTTTACAAAATGTCGAAACTCGTCGTTCAAACTCAAACCTTTGACGACTGCGGTTACGTGTCGTCGTATATAGATTCTCGAAGTTTTGGCATTCATAGCAAAGAGAGAAGGGATACAGTTACCTCAACCGTTGGCGTATAAAATCGCGATCAACTCCAAGAACAACTTGAGACAGGCTATACGCTCGTTCGAAGCCACGTGGCACTTCAGGTATAATATACATATATACGTACAAAAAATGTATATTGCTTAGCTAACATTTTTCGTTTCCGATACTTTGTATACGAAATGAAGTGGCTGCAGTGACTCTCTTAAGGAAGACCAAGATATCAAAATGGGTTGGGAAGATAGAATAGCCAATATTGCTAAAAATGTTCTAAAAGAGCAAAGCCCAAAGCAGTAAGTACCATTACGATATATGACAAAATGCACTTCACCCCCTATAAATTTCTCAATTTTGCCCTTTCCCCCCTTAAAATTTCAAAAAAGGGATACTCCCCCTTCGAAATACTATTTCGGTTGCACTATTTCGCCCTAGAAGCCAATTTTTGGAGGGCATTGTGCAAAAAAAAAAAAACATTTTAAAGGGGCAGCGTGCAAAAAGGTAGTTTTTAAGGGGCAACTTGCAACAAAAATACCTAATTGTGGTTACATAACATCCTATCGGAGTTTTGCTAACAGGGATCGCAATGTGCAACAAGAATAACATTTTGAAGTGGGACATTCACTTTTCAAGAATTTGAGGGGTAAAGTGTTGAAATTAGAAATTTACAAGGGGGTGACGTGCAATTTGCCCCAAGGTATATAACATATATACAACAAATTTAGTTACATTCAGTCTCACAGAATGAATCATCTGCTTTCGATAGGCTGTATAATATCCGTGGAGAACTTCAAAACCTTATAGAGCACAATGTAGCTCCTGAGTTCATATTCCAAGTAAGAAGAAGTACTTAGTTTTCGATTTACCGTAAAAGATTATAATTTATTAACCAATTATGTTCATGCAGAGTCTCAAGGATGAACTGAAAAACATTCTGCCTGAGGAGTTAAAACAACAATTTGACCACCTTTACGACGAATATCAAGTATGAACCTCCACCGCCTATCACTAGTGTTTTTCTTTCGGTTTTTCAAATGACTCATTTGTCCATGATAAAGTGAAATCGCGTAAATGGCGGCTAACCGTATTTTTGTTCCTTCCTAGAAATACCATGCTGTTAGTAGGTACTTGCTGTCGGCAACTCAACAAGAGGAGCTCGGTAAAAAACAACACGATCAAAGAAAGAACGTTCAACAGTTCATGCGGATCGAAGGTAATTTGGCAAAACAAAAAAAGAAATTCAATTAAATGAATATACCCGAAGCTTTATTCATGGTTCATGTACTATCGTCCTCGTCTTTGAAATTGAAACACGGTGCATACTAATTGTTTATTCGACTTACGTACAGAGTTTATAGCAAGATTCATGAGTTGGTACAAGGGGTTGGTTAACAAGGAATATACCTGAACAGATTGAATCCAGGGAGGCCACTTGACATTGTTATTCAAGATAACAGACAATTATTTGTCTTTGGGGTTCACTATATATTTTCAGTTTTAAATTAAAATAAGACAGGATGTAAAATACCATAGTTTTATATCTTATAAAGCTATATATATGTTTTATAATATGTATATTGTGTAAAACTTATTCAGGGGTCAGGACTATTAGGGGCCTGTTTGGCTAAACTTATTTAAAACATCTTATAAGTTCCTACATCTGATAAGATGTGATGTTTTACGAGCTGATAAGCCGTTAGATCTTATTTAAAAAAAAAATTAAGGTGTTTGGGTATGTAGCTTATAAGTTACTTTTAATTTTTATAAGTTGTTCAGGTGTTTGGAAATAAAATGTCTGTTTATCGTTATAATGACAAAAAAAATACATGACGTCATTATAACTGTTAAACGTATTTTACTCAAATACTTTTGTTCCTAAAATATTATTATAATATTTACGAATTAATTTCTCAAATAAAAATAATAATATAAAACTATATATTAAATAAACTAAATGACATTTTTTTATGTATGTTGATATGATATTTAACTATTTTTAAAATAAAATGAAGTGTAATAAAATATTTTAATGAAACAGGTTTGTGAAAGTTTTAATGTTTTTGTACCATTAATATTTTAATATAAAATAAATGTTGTAAAAGAAATATATTTTCTTTTAATAGATAAAAGAAATATAATTTATTATTGAAATAATAAGAATATTCGGGTATTTTTATACACATAAAATATAAATAGGGAATGTTTTTACTTACAATTATTATAATAATTATATTTTAACTAATTATTCATCTTGATTACAATAATACCTTTTTTTTTGACAAAATATAAATGTGATTAGTATTATGTAATATAATAAAGTATTTGAGGGTAAATTTGTATTTTGAGTGTTTTAGTAAATAAGCAAATAAGATCTTACAGAAAAAATGTGGGGTGGATGTATTTTTTTAAGAATATCTTATAAGCTCCCTAGCAGTTTATTTTTGGAAAAAATAAGATCTTTTGTAATTTTTTACCAAACACCTTTTAACAGCTTATAAGCTCTTAAGCATCTTATAAGATGTTTTTAGGAGTTTATAAGCTTAGCCAAACAAACTCTAAGAGGGTGTTTGGCTAAGCTTATAAGATGTTAAAAGGAGATTATAAGATGTTATAGAACTTATAAGCTCTTCCAAAGTGTTCGCTAAATTTAAAAAAGAAATCTTAATTTTTTATAAAATAAGTTGTTGGAGAGCAAATAAGATTATTTTTTAAAAAAATACCTCTACCCCACCTTTTTATTTGAGATCTTATAAGGAGTAAAAATATGAAATAAGCTCATTATCAAACACTTTAAAAATTAATCCTAAAAATAAGATGTAACAGCTTTTTAAAAGGTATTATTTTAGTACATATACATATTATTTTATTTTAATTGCTATTCTTTTTTGTCATCGGTGTTAAACATATTTGGAATATCTCTATTGTTGCGAAATAAAGACGAGGAAAACCGAAGATTAGATGAACTTTGACTTGAATAGAATGTGAGTTTGGACTATGTTATGAGACTGCTACAAGTTAAATGTAAATAAATTAGTTTAGTCTTATCTATCGTACTGTACTTTGAGTAGATCGACTTTAATTCGATTAAACTATGTATGACATTGTGATTTTGACGATTTAGTGTTGAATCTTTGTTTATGTGACATTTCAATTTTGTCAATGAAAAATAATTGATTTTGAAAATGTGAATGGATGGTAAAATTTGCGAACACTAGCAATTGTCAACGGGACAAAAATAAATACAATTTGCATAACAACATGAATAGGATATTATTATTGAATTAATAAAATATTTGTATCGCTATATATCTTTCAACATGATTCATTTTAATTTTGTTATTGTGTATGACAACATGCTTTACTTTTTGTCATAAAACTTATAACTACCCGCATGGGCATTTTGTTAATTACCTATAACAACATGCCTGATGCATGCATTTACTTGTTTTACAACTTTGTATGTACGTTGTCAAATGTGCCAATGATTTAACAAAATGTTGATCAACAAGGTTCGCCCGTGTCTTGTCTTAACCCTTTCACAACACACATCAAGTGTTGTTAAAACACCTTTTTCTTGTAGTGATGTCTTAGGGTTAAATACACTTTGCACCCCGAAAGTATAGCCTATGTAATATTTACATCCTTAAAGTATCATTTGTAACACTTACCCTCCTCAATATTAATTATTTTATATTTTAAAATTTAAAATATAATAAACATAAGAATCTAATAATCATTGGATCATAAAAAATGAAAAGTAACTAAAATTAAATTATTGAAAAAAATTAAAAAGTAATATATATTGTATAATAATGAAAAGGAACTAAAATTAAATATATTGAAAACATATTAAAAAGTAATATATATTGTATAATAATGAATGTAAATATATTTTAAGAAATTAATAAACTAAAATAAATTTAAATACTTAAGATTACTATTAGTTATGTGTTGATTTCTTAAAATTTATCGAAATGAATGTATTCGATTAATTGGTTCAACAACAATTAGATGTTATTTATAAAATATGTGCCAACGCAAGATAAATATTTCAAAATTTAAAATTTTGCATTTTTTAACAGATATTTTTAGTTGTATAATTTAATTATTTTTTTAGCTATTTGTTTCAATGAAAGAAGAAAAAAAGTATTAGAATTTAAAATACAAATTAAATTGTGCTTGAGGGGGGTAAGTGTTACAAATTAACGATACTTTAGGGAGGTAGTGTTACAATCTTACAGATGGTATACTTTAGGGGTGTAAACTGTATGTCTTATAAGGGTAGGATATGAATATCAATAGCATTGGGATTTAAGATAATTATAAAAGTAAAACAAGGGGGTGTTGCTAAATGGTAAAAAAAAGGTCGGATCCATACTATAGGCAAATGTGTTTTGAGGGGGTTCTCCCTTATAAACCCTATATTGTTTTACAGCGGCGGGTTGTCGGAGCTCTAGTTAGCTGACTCACCATTAGTTAACTCCAATTAGTTAACTTTAAACAATCTATTTTTTATTATTTTTCTTTTTTTCTTCCGTTAAATTTTTTTTTTCCGGTGGTAGGTTGTCGGAGCTCCGATTAGCTGACTCAACATTTGTTAACTTTAACATTAGTTGATATTCCATTTTCTTTTTGTCTTTTTTCTTTCTTTTTTGAAGTTAACTAATGTGAGTCAGCTAACCAGAGCTCCAACGATCTGCTGTTGGAAAAAATAAAAAGAAAAAAAGAAAAGAAAAAAGACAATAAAAAAATGGAATGTCAACTAATGTTGAAGTTAACTAATGCTGAGTCAGTTAACTGGATCTCCGACGAGCCGCTGTCGAAAAAAAATATTAAAATAAAAAAACAGATAAAGAAAAAAAATGTCAACTAATTGAATTAAGTTAACTATGCCGAGTCAGCTAACTAGAGCTCTGACGACCCGCCACCGGTAGAAAAAAATGAATATCAACTAATTGAAGCAACTAAAGTTGAGTCACCTAACCGAAACTCCGACAATCCGCTGCTGGAAAAAAAAAGATAAAAAAAAAAATGAATGTCAACGAATTGAAGTTAACTAATGTTGAGTCAGCTAACAGGGGCTCCGACCACACAGGCCACCGCTGTAAAAAAAAAAAAAAAAAAAAAAAAAAACAAAACCAAAATTATGTATTTATTTTTAATTTTTTTAAATAAATAAATAAAAATAATATTTAAAAAATATAATAAGATAAAACAAACCCTAATTAGAGTTTGAAAGTTTAAAAAATGTATAAGCTAATTATTTGGCTTTATTCAAATGGGACTTAAATTTAATGGATTTTATTCAATAGTTTAAAAGGCGTATCCCATATTATGTAGACTAGTGAGGGATTATCTCAAATAACCCCTAATAAACTATACCGTAGGAAATATAGAAATGTAACATTTGCCTTGTCTCTATCTAATGTTCTTGTAAACCAGTCTGCCTTTTTTTGGAAATGCATATTGCAAAAGATTCATCTAATCTTCCAATTTGTTTGATGATTACGACAAATCATTTGCAAAATCTGGTTGTTTTCGAAGCAAAAGGAAACCATGTTTAGGCAATCGCCTCATAGGAGCAGGAGAAACAAAGGGATAAAAGTGAAGCACGTCGTCACAGACCGCCCATTTTTTCATGAAGTGAAGGGGCTAAAGTTGACCCACCAAACAAACTCAATGAAAGATGGCCCAACTAGGCCCAATTGAAGAGATCCTTCGAGCATTCTAGATTAATGTAGATATCATTATAGGATCTTCTTTTGTAAATATTTGTTAGGAGATTGTATGAGTTAATCTTAGCCATTAGATCAAGTTGATCGCCACCATCCACTGAGGAGGTGGAGTTGTATAAATATGGATAGTCTCATTCATTTGTAATCATCAAATAATCTATTCAATAAAGTATTCTTTAGCATACTCCAACACTTGTTTTCTTTCTTAAACACTTGGACACGCTCTTGTGAGCTTTCGAATGATACTGACTTAGCATATTCGTGAGGGGTGTTAATTAGTGGCTAAGAGCCGTACGCTACTTGATTAAGTTTTAAGTCCGTGACAACGTGCTGCAGATATGCGTATTGCTCGGAGTTTCCATACGGTTGCTTTACCAGGTGCAACACTCTCGTGACAAAAATGCATCGTTAGAGAAGGCGAAAGTTTTCTCAAATATTGAAGATGAAGGAGATCGTATCAAGTTAGGGAGAAAGGATCTCCAGCCGATAAGCGAGCAAAAAGGTATTTTTGATGAGAAGGAGAAAAAGGATGATCATCAAATGAAGGAGAAATCACATTTCGATAATGAAAATAAGCCGGTAGATCAGTGGCAAAGAGATAGAGTATTCAGTGGATGCTAGAAAAAACATTGAAGATGGTAAGAAGAGAGAGAGTGAATAATAGGAGAATGATAGTAAGGAGAATAGTGAGGATAATACGGAGGGCGAAGAGAAGGAAATAATGGTGACAACGGGCAACGATGAGGATGGAGAAACAAGTAAAGAGAATGAGAATATTGAGCATGATGGGAAAGAAGAGAATGGATAGAGTGGTGCCGTGAATGGTAAAGTGAACGAAAATGAGCAAAGAAAAGAGTGGACCGAGTGAGAGCAAAGAGGGCAAAAGTGAGGAAACAATGGGAGAGGATGATGAGAGAAAAGAGGGCAAACGTGAGGAAACAACTGTAGAAAGTGAGAGCACTGAGAATAAAAGTGAAGAAACAACGAGCGAGAGTGAGAGGAAAGTTACAAGAGTGAAGAAACGACGGGCGAGAGTGAGGGCAAAAAGGGACAAAATGAAGAATTCATGGATAAACCAGAACAAAAGTGAAGAAACTCTTGCAATGCATGTGAAGCCCGTAAGACAATAAAAATTCGCAATAAGTTTTAGATTAGTCGGTTTTAATTATATTAACGTGCTTTTCTTTTCGTTTAAAGCGTATGAAATCTAATCTAGCAACTTATATTTTCGTGTGCAGATTCCTTTCTATCTTCGGCGCACGAACGAGTCCACCCACCAATCCTTGCTTCTCGAAAATCACAGAGCTGAATACATTTAATCTTCTATTGTGTATCCCAATTTTATTTTCAACCAGAGTTAGCTTGTATTCTAAAAGAACACCAAAGCTATAATTGAGAAGACAAGAGGAGAAAAATATTTTCTCTTTCTCTTTTTCTTTTTTCTTTTAAATATTTATTTATTTTTATTTGATTCTTTTTCATTGTTTATTTAAATTTGAAATACTATTAGAATTTATCAAAGAATAATAAAAATATTTGTTACGGAAATAAAAAATAACGGAATATTTATAAAACAATTAGGTAAATTGATCGTTTTATATAAACAACTAAAATTTTATTTTTAAAATTACAATACATTTTTAATTATTTTATATTTTTAATAATTACAAAATAAATAAATAATACTCATAAAAATAACCACAACTATCTAATCAATGTGGTATAATCAAATTATTTATTAAGGTTTTGGATTAAAAAAAATATAAGATAAAGAAATAAATAATGTTTGTAAATAAAATATAATGTACTAATTGTTAAAACCCTCCTAAAGTATTTATGTTATTTCATCTTTTTAGTAAATTTATTCAGATTTTATTTTGTTTTGGACGAAATTGTAATAAAAATGTCGTTTTGGGCCTAAATAAACAATAGGGTAAATTCCACTTTGTCTCTTTGTACTTTGGTTCGATATCACTTTACCCCATTCTATACGATTGTATCGATTTTTCCCTCTTACTTGAAAAATTGTCTCAATGTGGCCATCGCCGTTAGTTTTCAGACCTTTGACCTTAGCACCGTTTGATCCAATTCTAAAAATTACAAAAAAACCACCCCTCCCAGTTTAAATAAGAATTAAAAAAATAATAAATAAAAAATAAATTGTGGCCGGCGTCGTGGACTATATTTTTTTGTTGTCTTGAATTTTCATTTTTTTTTTGGTTTTTTTAATGATTATTTAAATTGGGAGAGGTAGCGTTTTTGTAATTTCAGAGCTTAGATCAAAAGGTATTAAGATCAAATGTGCCACATTGAGACAATTTTTCAAGTGCAGAGGGCAGATCGATACAATCGAGAGTAGAAGGGGGTAAAGTGATACTGAGCCAAAGTACAAAAGGGGAAAACGGAATATATGCTAAACAATATAGGTAAAAAGAGGGTTGGATTGTTGTGTCACGTGCCCCAAACGTGACCTTTTCAATACAACTTAACATAAATTCAAACGGCGGATTGAAACTGTAAGAAACCCAGTAATTTAAGGACCAATTTCGTGGCAAAAAACTTTTGAGGACCAAAATAAAAAAATGTATAATACAAGGATCAAAACTGTAATTATTTCACGATTACTTGAGATCGACAACGTTTTCTTCTCATTTTTTTTCTGCCCTTCTTGCCTTCTTGGTCTTTGTTCTCATCGCGAATTCAACAATTTTTATTGTGAATATCAGTATTAATCGTTTTAGGGAAAATGACGTTTTTTAGGCGTAGAAACGTGTTAGATTTGGGCTCAGTACAATCATGCGAGGGGCACTTCAGACATTTCAAGATAGATAGGGAGCTAACTGTAAGTAAAACTTAAAAGAGGAGAGTGCATTTTCCAATATATAATACTCCATCCGTTCCTAAATATGTGTCGTTTTCCACCTTGACACAAATCTTAAGAATCTCAATAAATATGTCTTCATTTTAGGAAAATAGATATTGATGGACCAAAATACCCTTTGTTTATTAATTAATGCAGGAAGAGTGCTATAGAGTTAATAAGGGTAAAATTGAAAAATAAGCAATTAATGCAGCATTTGAATTGTAAAGTAACATATAATATGGAACAAAAAAATTCTCAAAAGAGACAGATATTATGAAACAGAGAGAGTAGTGAATATTAATGAGTTAGTATATTGAAAATAGGCAAAAATAATTTATGAGCTAAAACCCGAAATAATAAATATGACAAAACATTCCTGAAAAGCATTTACTTTCCACTATATATTTTGAAAAAGCAATTAAATAAAACTGTGGTCTGTAACTGTGACTATGAGTACTGTAACTGAGAGCAAAAGAACCTCAGAAAACCCAAACACGTGTCGGAAGCGGACAAAATTTGGTGTGTATGCACACGTGGTGCCTTGCTTTTTGCATTGCCCTGTGCATGCTTTATAGGTTGCATGCAACTACTCTTTCAGCACTATAAATATCCACTGTGTACACCGGCTGTTTGATGTGATGAAATTAGAATATATATTTAATAATAATAAATTGAAAAAAAAAAAGAAAATGGGGGCAAATGTAGATCCATTGGTAGTTGGAAGAGTAATAGGGGATGTGGTAGACATGTTTGTACCGACAGTGAATATGTCTGTATACTATGGATCAAAGCATGTCAACAATGGCTGTGATATCAAGCCTTCTTTGGCTGCCTCTCCACCCAGGCTTACCATCACTGGATACCCCAATCAACTCTACACTCTGGTATTATTATTAATTATTTTTCTTAATCAACAAAATTCATCCCTCCCTTTAATTTCTACACTCTGGTTAGATACTTGGTTATTTACATCAGGTGATTGGTGATTGTTAATTGTAGATGAGGTTACAAATACACACCAGTGTGTTATTATGTGCAGATCTACAGTCAATAATCCCCCGGTGTAGATAATCGAGTGTAGCCTCTAATATCCCGGGTTTGGGGACAAGTTTCCTTCCATGCAAAGGAAAACTATTAAATTTTTTTTTTTCACTTTTAAACACAAAAGATTTTTTTGTATTAAAAGAGGAAATGGAATTTAATTTAACAAAATGAACATTAGTGATGAGATTTATGCATGCCTAAGATGTATGCATGGTGAATAAGTTCAATTCGGATTTTCTGATTTATTTTGTACAATATTTCATATTTTATTATAATAAAGTATATATTAAGAAAAAAGACAAAAAAAAAAGGGAGATCTAATCTATACTATGCAATTAAATGTCAAGTAGGTGTAAAATTTAGTAATTAAATTAATTAATTAATAATTGTTGATATGGTAGTGTTGGATCTATTGCATGCAGGTGATGACGGATCCTGATGCTCCGAGTCCAAGTGAGCCAAGCATGCGAGAGTGGGTTCATTGGTTAGTATTAATTATTCTTCCATTATTTTATTTTATTGTATTTGCAACATTATATTATTTCGATTATTCTAATTAATTTTAATGTGTTGTTGTTTTGATTTTTTAATTCCTAGGATCGTGACGGATATTCCAGGCTGCTCCAATGTTACTCGAGGTACAATTTGCTTGCTCCTAACCAATCCAAGTGTCCATGAACATAAATCAAGACTAAATGAAAATTATATTTGACTTTATAATTATTGGATAAAAAAATAAAATAATAGTGTGGATAGGAATGTTTGGAGACTCTTTAATATAAAAATAAGAAAATATAATTTCGATGTTTTGTTCTACTAAATCAATCTATATAAAATTGTTTTATATGATATTTAATAATTCAATTAATTAAAAAGTGCTATTATTTGAGTTTACAATATTGGAAGAAAAAATATAATTTTTTTTTGAAGGTCTTTGCAGAATTGAGAAAAAAAGGAAAGATTATTGAAGAAAAAAAAAAACTATTGTTATCTTGCCGTTATTAGAGAAACATGGGAAATTAGATGGTACACTTGATTATTTATCCTAGATGGATTTGAATTGTAAATCTACAAATAATCACACGCACTTATATGAAGTGCTTAGTAGGTAGTTATTTAATAAAATATACAGTTCAAATAAATAATCATGTGTAGCATTTAACACCCGGAAAATAGAGATAGATACATTATGTGTGTGTACTGTGTGGGTGCAGGTAAGGAGGTGCTGGAATACGTAGGGCCGAGGCCGCCGGTGGGAATCCACCGATACATAA
Organism: Erythranthe guttata; assembly: GCF_000504015.1. The sequence goes on from NW_012195024.1 coordinate 921,977, forward strand.
TAGTGCTTTTTAGGCAGAAAAGAGGTTTGGATGGGGTGGAGGCGCCTCCGTCGCGGTCACATTTCAACACCAGGGCATTCGCACAGGACCTTGATCTCGGGATTCCCGTCGCGACCGTTTACTTCAATGCTCACAAGGAGCCCGCAAACCGAAAGCGCCACCATTAATTAAATTATATGTATAATATATATACATGACCTTCTATCTTTATTTTCATTTTTCTATTCTGCAGCAGTTGGTATATTTATAAGAATATGTGTGACCTCTTGATATTTGCGTCGTTGTGGTTGTTTATGTTGTTCCTTGTGTAGTGGCTAGTGGCAGTGGCAGTGGCCGATCCATGATGAAAACTCAGTGTACGCCGCATACAAAAATTTAATAATTAAATATTCGAGTATTATAAAGTAAAAATATATTAATATTTCAATTAGAACTTAGATTGAAAATCTATTTCTAGTTCAAGCGTAAATACATTTTCCTCTTAGTCATGGCTTAGAAAAAAAAAAGATTTAGGGGTCTGATTTGGGAGATGCGCGTTTTTGGGGAGAGGGGCTACAACAAATTAATTCAGGCAAAAAAAATGAACTAAAATTTATGCATTTATTTTTGGGAGGGCTGAAAAAAAATTAATTGAGACAAAAAAAAGGGAAAAAATTAATTGAGGCAAAAAAAAAAAAGGAAAGGGGTTGAAAAAAGTTAATTGAGGCAAAAAAGAAAAAAAAGAGGGGTTGAGAAAAAGTTATTTGAAGCAAAAGAAATAGGAGAGGGGCTGAAGAAAAAAATAATTGAGGCGAAAAAGAGAAGAGGGGATGAATAAAATCAATTGAGGCTGAAAAAAATTATTTGAGGCCAAAAAAAAAAAGGAGAGGGGTTGAAAAAAAGTTAATTGAGGCAAAAAAGAAAAGAAGGGTTGAAAAAAAGTTATTTGAAGCAAAAGAAATAGGAGAGTGGCAGAAGAAAAAATAATTGTGGCAAAAAAGAGAAGAGGGGCTGAATAAAATTAATTGAGGCGAAAAAAAGGGGAGGGGCTGGAAAAAAAATAATTGAGGCAAAACAAAAAGGGAAAATAGCAGAAAAAATTAATTGAGGCAAAAAAAAAAAAAAAGTGAGAGGGGCTGAAAAGAAAATTATTGAAGCAAAAAAAAAAGAAAAGGAAGAGGGCTGAAAAGAAATTAGCGGAGCAAAAAAATGAACCAATATTTTATGCGTCCTAGAGAAGTCTAATTCGCGACCTCGCCCAACTTATATAAACATCTTTACCACTATAAACAAACTTAGTTTGAAGATTTAGGGTGGTCCATGGCATATATGTCCACCTCTTAAATCCGCCCAATGCCTACAATTGCAAATACATAGCCTTAAATTTTCTAATTAGCAAATACCCCTAAAAAAATTAGCTATGTCCCCCTTACATTTTTTTCTCTATTTTTACGTGTAAAATGTCAGAAACGCCCCAAAGCCTTCTTTTCTTCCCATCTCTTTCATTCTTCGCTTTCCTCAACCCAGACCGTTGCCGCCACACCGATCTCACTGCCGCACACCTCCGCTACAGCATGGGGCGGCCTCAATTGTGAGAAGACCGTGTCCAATCATCCATTTTTTGGAAGAAAAAACAGTAAATCTGGAGGAAAACCTAGAGAACTTCATCATGGTGGTGTTGGTGGACCATGGTTCGCGGGAACGGCCCTCTCCGTTCTGGATTCCATAACAAAACTGTTCAAAGACTGGAACGTCGGAAAATGGGCAAAAAATGGTCGAAACACTGGGATAATGCGATAAATCGGACTGTCGCGGCTGCCACAGGTCCCGGAACAGGGTTGGAACGGCATGAATCCTCTAATTTACTTCCCCAACTCTCTAACAACGGCTTAACGATGTCAAATTAGGATTTTAATTTTTACTTAAAAGTTTTAAAACGGGAAAATTACCCTTTTGGTCTTTATACTTGCCACCTAAAACGATTTTAGTTCTCAAACTTTTAAGTTCACGTAATTAGTCATCAATCTTACCATATTTTGACAATTTCAGTTCGCCCCTCAACTTTTTCAGTTAACTTGGACGAAAATGCCATGTGCTCCTTATGTGAGGTCCAAGTGGCAATAAAAAATCCAGCTGGTACACAACTCCAATTTCTACCATCCAAATCCCTAATTTCCTCTAATTTCATTTCAACAAAAATCCAACCCTGGAACTCCACTTTTTAATCCTCAAATTGAGGCGTTTAATACAACACTGTAATTGCTTAACCCTAATTTCACAAATTTTAAATGTTTGTGGAGTTGGAACATCACGGTTGTGCATTAATAATCTTTGATTTTGGTAAATTTCTCCAAGTTGCAATCTCTAAACTTTGAATTTGATAAATTCGATAGTTACAGTTTTGATTTCATCTCAAGTTGTATGTTGTAGCATAAAGACGAGTACAAGCTTTGGTGGTAGAGGTTTTGATTTGAGCACCGGTTTTACATTGGTGCCCTAGTGGGTTAGTGGTGTTTTTTTTTTTCCCTTTTATTTTGCCATTGGGATTGCTCTGATTTTCTTGTTATTTTTGTTAGAAGATGTGATGGTGAGGTGGTGGAAGGCGGCGGAAGGTGGTCAAGTAAATGGCAGGTTTAGGGTTGGGGAGAAATTAAAAAAAAGAGAATTAGATTTCAAACCTACTAACATAAATTAGGCATTAAATATTTGCGGGGGTAAGAAATGAGGTGGAATGAGTTTAATTCCAACTCATCTGTATGCTGCCAAGTGGATGTCACATGACAATTTCATCCATTTTGAAAATTTGACGGTCAACCAAAATTGTCAAAAAATGGTAAGTTTGAGGACTAAGTTCGTGGTGACAAATGTTTGAGGACTAAAATCGTTTTAGGTGGTAAGTATAGGGACCAAAATTATAATTATCCCGCTCTAAAACACTTACAATTAGCTCCAATACTTTAAATTTGATTTGATCTTCGGCAAAGGGAACAACCGGGGAATATTATGATTCGGATCTTTACGTTTTCAAAATTCGCAATCTAGTCATAATTATTTTTTATTTGGGTTAAATACAAAAACACCCCTGTACTATGGACTTTGTATCATTTACCCCCTGTACTACACATAAATACAAACACCCCTGTACTATGACATAAGACATTTGAAGACCGTGGCAAAGGTTAGTCGTATTTCTAGGGTTTTTCTCGTCTTTGTTCGTAATTTTGTTTAAGGGTTTAGGGGTTGAATTTTGATTGAGGGTTTTTTGTGTGAAACTTAGTAATTATATAATACTTGATGTATTTGTCGATTTTGATAAGAAATTGTGAATACTTGATGTATTTTAGAACTGTGTTTATTTTATGGGAAATTTTTCATTTTTAGGATTGATTTTGTAATTGTAGGTATTTTCTTTTGCTATTGTTTTTAAAATTTCAGTTTTGATGATTTTTGTGCAGGGAATTTTTTTTTTGGGTATTTGAGCTGCTATCGGACATTTTAATAAATTTTTGAAGAAAGAAAACAATGTTTTTTCAATGGTTAAATAAGGTGGAAACAAATGAGAAAAAAAAACCCAAAAAAAATGGAGCAAAAAGACTTGACCAAAAATGCAACAATTTAGCAAATAAAAAAAAAGGAAAAAATGAGCTCGTGAAAGGACTCCAACACACACACACATATATACTTGAATGAAGGGGTAAAATCGTCAGAAAACATCCAACAGTACAAAAAACGGCTATAAGCAATAAAGTTAAAGTGCCACGTCAGCTTTCACAAACAGAAGTTAAACGGAGGGGGGGTATTTGAGACGTTTTATAGTACAGGGGGGCAATGTGGTACAACCCTCATAATTCAGGGGTGTATACTGTACTTTGCCCTATTAACTATATTACTGTTAAACACAGTAAAATTAACTAAACTACAGTTTAACACAGTAATATTGCTGTATTAATCTCTAGCACAGTAATATTAACACAACAAAACTCATTATTATTGTGCAATAGAGTAATATTACTATGTTGACCGTTCAACAAATGTAAACATAATAAAAAGCCAAAAAAAATAATATTACTGTGAGTGACAGTAATATTACAATAACAACAGTAATATTACAATAATAGACAGTAATATTATTACGTTACTCCTTGAATAACTCAAGAAACAAAGGAATCCAAACAAAATAATAATATTGATGTGGTTGACAACAATATTACTATAACAACAATAATATTACCGTCAGCCACAGTAATATTATTGTGTTTACAGTAATATTACAATAATAGACAGTAATATTATTACGTTACTCCGTGAATAACTCAAATAAAACAAAAACCCCAAAAAAATAATAATATTGATGTTGTTGACAATAATATTATTGTGTTTACAGTTATTTTACTGTCAACGACAGTAATATAATTACGTTGACTTGTCAACAAATCAAACAAAATAAAAAAAATAACAAAAAATAAAAAATAATAATATTACATTAATTTACTGTCAAAGGCAGCACAATTACATAAATGTATTGTCAACGGCAGTACAATTACGTTAATTAACTATCATTGACAGTATAATTACCTTAACTAGTAATTGTACCCGTGCGATGCACGGGACAACAAATTGCATTGTTTTGATGTTGTAAGAATATAAACAAACGTTTGATGTATCGTATGATCGAAATTCTATCATACTGGAACATTATTAAGTATACTACAAAAAAAAAAAAGAAATAACTTTACTGTCGATTTCCAATAGCTTGTGGCTCCGCCCATTTTTTGTTAATTCTCTCAAATCATCCATTTCAATAACATGTCCAATAACATATAAAATGAAATAATTGTTATACATAAAATTTGAAAACTTTGGTATAAATTAATGAAACACATAATTTAATAAAATGAAATTACCTATAAGCCATGATGGAAAAAGATGTAAACTAATTGCCACACAGTCAATAGGATGAAGAAGATAAAAAAAAAATCTAAAGTCGGGTTACCAAAAGAAGAAGCCTTAGGTAGGGAAGAAATAAAATTCAAATGTTGCAGACATTCTGTGAAACGATGTCACAAAATTCGCTAGGGATGAAAATCAGATTTATTTACCCTTTTCTGTAAAAATCGAAAATCACATTATTATAAATAATATCTAGGAGAATTTGATGAAAATCGATAATAATATTTAAAATAATATTTAGGAGATAAAAATTTGATAAAAAAAAAATCAAAAAATAATATTTAGGAGATAAAAATCGAAAATAAAATTTAAAATAATAGTTAGAAGATAAAACTTTGATAAAAATCGAAAATAACATTTCAAATAATGTTAATGAGATAAAAGTTGATAAAATATGAAAATAATAATTAGAATAATATTTAGGAGATAAAATATGATTAAAATCAAAATTATTATTTAAAATAATATTTAGGAAATAAAAATTTGATAAAAATCGAAAATAATCTTTAGGAGACAATAATCTGATAAAAAAAATTAATATTTAGGAGATAAAAAACTAATAAAAACATGATAAAACTCGAAAACAAATATTTAAAATATTATTTAGGAGGTATAACTTTGAAAAAAATTAAAAATAATATTTAGGAGATAAAAATCTGCTAAAAGTTGAAAATTATATTTAAAATTATAGTTAGGAGATATAAAATTGATAAAATTAAAAAAATATTATTTATAATAATATTTAGGAGATAAAAATTTGATAAAAATAAAAAAATAATATTTAGGAGACAAAAATCTGATAAAAATAAAAAATAATATTTAAAATAATATTTAGGGGATACAAATATGATAAAATTCGAAAATAATATTTAAAATAATATTAAGGAGATAAAAATTTGATAAAAATTGAAAAAAAATTACAAATATGTTGAAAATTATATTTAAAATTATAGTTAGGAGATATAAAATTGATAAAATTAAAAAAATATTATTTATAATAATATTTAGGAGATAAAAATCTGATAAAAATAAAAAATAATATTTAAAATAATATTTAGGGGATACAAATATGATAAAATTCGAAAATAATATTTAAAATAATATTAAGGAGATAAAAATTTGATAAAAATTGAAAAAAAATTACAAATATGACATTAGGGTTTCTTAGGGTTGCCCTAGCGTTTCTTTCTTTTATATATAAATAATATTTAAAATAATATTTAGGGGATACAAATATGATAAAATTCGAAAATAATATTTAAAATAATATTAAGGAGATAAAAATTTGATAAAAATTGAAAAAAAATTACAAATATGTTGAAAATTATATTTAAAATTATAGTTAGGAGATATAAAATTGATAAAATTAAAAAAATATTATTTATAATAATATTTAGGAGATAAAAATTTGATAAAAATAAAAAATAATATTTAGGAGACAAAAATCTGATAAAAATAAAAAATAATATTTAAAATAATATTTAGGGGATACAAATATGATAAAATTCGAAAATAATATTTAAAATAATATTAAGGAGATAAAAATTTGATAAAAATTGAAAAAAAATTACAAATATGACATTAGGGTTTCTTAGGGTTGCCCTAGCGTTTCTTTCTTTTATATATAAGATTTACTGTCAGTGACAGCACAATTACGGTCAATGTTTAGCGGCGGACGTAATAAAAAAACAAACAAAACAAAACAAAAAAAAAACACTTAAAAAAACACAAAAAAAGTCAACGCCGGAGACCGCCGGTCAACGCCGAAAACCGGCGAAAAAATCCGGAAGAAAAGAAAAGAAAAAAGAAAAAAATAAAAACAAAATCGAAAAAGTCAACGCCGGAGACCGGCAAAAAAATCCGGAAGAAAAGAAAAAAAAATTGAAAAGTCAACGCCGGAATATGGCGGCAAAATTTTTTTTTTTGAAAAAAAAAAGGGTAAATAGCACTTAACCCCCTTGTGGTTTGAACATTTTGCACATGACTCTGTTGTGGTATGAAATTAGGCACTTAACCCCCTTGTGGTTTTGACATTTTGCACATGACCCCCTTATGGTATGAAATTAGGCACATAACCCCCTTGTAGTTTTGACATTTTGCACATGACCCCCTTATGGTATGAAATTAGGCACATAACCCCCTTGTAGTTTTGACATTTTGCACATGACCCCCTTATGGTATGAAATTAGCACATAACCCCCTTGAATAGAAAAGAGGAAAAGACTAAATTACCCCTAAACAACTATATATATGTACATCTCCACAATTTGTCCTCCTTAATTTATTTTCTCTTTTTTTTTTGCACTCCAGCCGTAGAAACGACGCCGTTTTATTTTCCCCATCCAATCACATGCCAGATTTCTTTTCTTTTCCTTTTATTTTCAATTCTTCTTTAATCCTCCTTACACGTGCCTTCTGTTCCTTCCTCCACCCAAAAAGGGGTTCACCGTTCAGAGAGAGTTTCTCAATAAACCTCTTCTTCTGAGGATGGGCTCCTCTCCTTCTCCCAAATTCCACACCGACAAGAACTTCAAAAATATACTGTGCTTCTACCATAGAAAAGTTTCAGTCCGTTTTTTCAAGTTACCATCGGAATTATTATTGTTTGCAGGGGGGGGCTATTCGATTTCAAACAATAAAAATTTCGGGCTCCCACATATTTTTACGGGTTCATTGTTAAATTCGAAAATTTCAATGCTTTCATGTATGTACTACCTGAGAAGTGCCTCGACAAAGGGCCCAAAATGCTGAAAATTCAAGATTGCTTGTTTTCTCGAATAATTATTTCTTGTCTTTAATTTTCTGCTAAGTCAGCATATTATATTTTCCACACAAAATACCTGTTGAGGGATATGATTCTGGTGAGATTTCAACCAATCTTCTGCATTGTGCTGTTTGAGATTCCAGTAAACTATGTAGATTAAGATTTTTATTTGATTATGAAATAATATTTTACTACTGTCTATTTCTCCCTCTTTTTTCTTCTAAAAGTTCTATGTCAATATTTTGACAATTGTCAGTGATATTTTATTATTGATCTATAGTTTGTGGAAATAATATTTGATCCTGTCATTTTGTTTGTTCAATAATAATTTTATGTTCTCATGATTTTAATAACAGCTAATTTTGAATTGCAGTGTTTAATTTGTGAGTAATGTTACTACGGACCTGCATCGTTCCATGATTATATTGCTTCTTTGATTTCTGCACAAAACCGTATTTTGTCATTCTATGTTCAGACAGGGGACAAGGTACATTGATTTTAGTTTAAACCTTACTACCTTAGTTATTTTGATTTGCACTTGAGATCATTAGAATTTTCTATCTTTTTAAACGTAAGTTACGTTTATTGGAAATCATCAGTGAATCCTATCGGATAATTGTTCCAGATAGGATCATCCTGCAGAGGTTAAATGTAGTTTTGTTTTGGAAATTTTATTGGTATTATTTTTCGCTTTCAAGAATCCACTCTGCTTTGAAGATGAACATTTTCATCAAGTTTTTTTCAGCGAGATTTTTTAGAAAAATGTCATAATATTGTTATTATTTCTCTAAGATTTGAATGTATTCTTTGTTTGTGAATTTGCCAGTTTGTATATTGTAGTACCGATGTTGCTGGAGAATGGAGCAAGGCAGGTCTAAGAAATTTCCCAATTAATAATTTGCTTGCCAATGTTTTTCTTCTCTTATTTTTGCACCATGCTTTGTGCCAATCTATTCTTATTTTTCAATCGTTATGTTGTTCACACTTGGGAATGGCAAGTGTTATTATGATTAGGTTGTTGAGTTTTACACAGGAATATGTGTATGTCAATTGTTTTTGAGGTTGGAGGGGCTCTGCATCCGTTTCGATCATTTTCAATACCATGTCTGCTACCCTTTTTGTTTTCCTTCCTCTTTTTGTTTATCTATTATCTCTACTCGATCTCGCAGGTGTTTTACGATATTACTATGAAGTCCGTACAAATGAAGAGGTTGGTGTAAATAGGTGGCTGCTTGATCGCTACGCCTCCATGAAGCGTGGCCGGCCAATGGCTCAAAATGCTTTACTCTCTTCTCCTCATGCCTCTTCTTTGTGTGCCTTGGGCGACAATAAGCTTGGTTATTATTTTTCCGTTACCTATTTTGCTGCTTTTTCTTTTCCCGTGGTTCTTTCTATTTCAAAAAAATAGTTCGCATCTGATATTTGGGTTCAGTTCGGTTGTCTAAGGTCTTTGATTTCTTTTGTTGTTCGTAGGATCTTTTAAACATTGAAGCTATTTTGTAAGAACATTTTGTGTTTATATCTTCGATGGTTGAAAACTAAGTGCTCACGGTTATAGTGTGCCTTAAAAAACTAGCAACTTTATTTAGTTACATGGTTATGCTTTTTGGACCTGGGAATGACAGGGGTTATATGCTTGTCGACTTTTTTGTTTTATTGTCTTTGTTATTAGGATGAGAAGTGTTACACAAGGATATGTATTTCTCAAGTGATTTCGAAGTTTCAGAGGATTGTCGATCCGTTTGGGACAATTTCAATAGCATGTGTGCTTCTTTCTTTTTTCACCGTCATGTTCATTTATTTCTTTCCGCTCTGTCTCGTAGGTGTACCAGAATGAGAAAATCTTAAATCTCGCCTACCATTTAGAGCAGGAATTTTTTTGTTGAAAAATATTTTTCCAGATGACCAACAAAGTTGCCTTAGTAAAGCAATTTATAAGAAAGTAGCATCTCTAAACTTGTCTCTGATTTGTGGGTATGATTTTAGGTTGGAGTCATTCACTTCTTGCAAGTTTTATGCGTTACTGTATTGCGCGGTCTTCTTGGTGTTTATGTTCTATATTATGTCCTCACAGATGTTCCTGATTCGGTAGAAAGGGAGAGGTTACGTACAAATGAGCGTAGGCGAGCTCGTTATGCCTCAAAAAAACGCGCTCGCCTGTTCGCTCCAACGCCTTTGGTCCCTTCTCCTCTTGCTTCTTCTTCGTCTGCTTTTGGCAATGGTGCGTTGTATTTTTCTCATGTTCCCTGCATCTCGTATCTTGTTCGTCTGCCTCACCTTTTTTTTCATGTCCTGTTCATTTATTTATTTTCACTCGGTCTCTTTATTTATTTATTTTCTCTCGGTCTCGCAGGTGTACCCCAGTGAGAAAATCTTAAATCCCGCCTACCATTTAGAGTACGAAAACTCTTGTAAAAAAATATTTTGCGACATGACAAAAAAGGTGGCCTTAGTAAATCAACACAAATTATAAGAAAGTAGCATCTCTAAACTTGCTTCTGATTTTGGTTATGGTTGGATTCGTTTATTTCTTGTAGTTATATGCGTCACTGCATTGCACGGTCTTCTTGGTGTTCATGTTCTATATTATGTCTCCACAGATGTTCCTGATTCGGAAGAAAGGAAGAGGTTATGTACAAATGAGCGCAGGCGCGATCGATACGCCTCCAAAAAGCGTTCTCGCCTATTTGCTCCAACTCTTTTGGTTCCTTCTCCACTTCCTTCTTCTTCGTCTGCTTTTGCCAATGGTGCCAATGGTGCGTTGTATTTTTTCCCATTTTCCCTGCATCTGTAATCTTCATCCTATGCCAGTATGCCTACGTATTGATGGTGCCTGTATTACTTTTACTTATGATATCAGATTTTTATTCCTACTACATCGCTGTTATTTATTAAAATTTGTTTCTCAGCAATTTACCTTGGTAGTTGTTTGTTATGTATTAAATTCGGTTTTTCGTGCTTCGCAGCTGCTGCTGATCCTCAGATGACCGACAACAGGTGTGTTTCTCGTAATAAGAACGCCCGTGCGCGGTATGCATCAATGGATACGGCCCGCAAGGATGTATTGCTTATGCGCGTTTCCAATCGTAAGGCTGCCCTACGTGCAGCTAAATTTTCTAATATTCAGACAAAAGCATCAGCCGCCTCTTCGTCTGCTTCAAGTATTTGTTCATCTACATTTTGTAGTTCAACATTTTTTGCATATTGTGTTCGTAATTTTCTTTCGTTTCTTTAAATTTCAGTTGTTACGCCTGCTGCTCATTCCGAGAGCTTTGTTTCACCTCTCTCCATTGAGCAGTTTAAGGGAATCCAATCCGTCTATCAGTCGCCGTGGTTTTTGCCTAAGGAGGATATATGTGAATATTGCGGGGCATATCGTTTCTATCGGGAATGTGCAGGGTTTTGTTGTGCTAGTGGACAAATTCTTTTTCCAAAATCCGCGTATTGTCCTATAATGTGGTTTTTGTTCACTTCTGTCGAGTCTGAATTGGCTGTGGAGTTTAGGCGTAGGGTCAGATCCTACAATGGAGCATTTGCTTTTACTTCAATTGGTATGACTATCGACGAAAACTCCAGGTGGGCAAGGGACGGTATCTATGCATTAAAAGTTGTGGGCCAGGTTTCACATTTTCTAAATGCTGTTAAAGGTTCGCAGATCTTTCTAAAATGCTACAACTTTTCTTCCTGGACACTGCGGACAATTTATCTAACGAGATGCTTGAAAAGAAGGAATTTCGTCGTGACATAATGTCGCTTCTTATAGATGCTCTTTCTATTAATTCATATGCAGTGTTCTTCAAGCGGTTGAGTACTTGGGAAAACCTCTCAGATGCCTATATAGTTCTCAGATCTGACTCCGTTTTAGACCAGAGGACGTACAATCTTCCTACGGTTGATCAAGTTGCTGCTGTTTGGAAGGACGGCGACAGGAGCGGTACAGGGTTGGAACGTGATATACGTGTATTTACCAAATCTGGTGCGAGTCGTATAATAAGCTACTATTATGGTTGCTACGATACGTTGCAATACCCTCTTCTGTTTACTCGCGGGGAGCCCGGTTGGCATGCAGGAATTGGGAAACTGGTGCTATCGCATAGATTGAGACAGAAAGGGAGTGTTGGTTCTTGTAGCGGCCAAGACATAGTTGATGCATCTGTTGTACAATCTGCAGAGCAGTTGTTGCGGATTGAAAATGATGGTTGGTTTTTTTTTTTGGGTTTTGTCGAATTTTTTTCTTATCATTCCCCTGTAATTGTATTCTGTTATCTTTTTTTCCAGTGCTTCAACAGAATAGGCGAAATCGCTCGAATGTTTCATGTCGACAATATTATTGTTACAAGGCGCAAATGAGGGATGGTGATTGGTCGTATTTGTTGCACGCAGGTCGACTGACTCAACAATATATAATTGATATGTACATTAAAGTTGAGACACAGAGGTTGGATTACTATAGATCAGAGCAAGTGCAAAGAGAAACACGAACTGAATCATTTCAGGGTATTATTGATAGTCTTCACATTGATGGTGAAATTGCCGCATCAGGTGTAGGACAGAAAATTCTGCTCCCGTCTTCTTTTATTGGTGGTCCAAGAGATATGCGGAGGCGATACGTTAATGCCATGGCTCTTGTTCAAAAATTTGGCAAACCTGATCTGTTCATAACTATGACATGCAACCCGGCGTGGAAAGAAATAACTTCTATGTTGTTGCCTGGACAAAAACCAGCTGACAGACCAGATCTTGTTGCTCGTGTTTTCCAGTCAAAGCTCCAGGAACTAAAGCATGATATTATTAAAAACAAAATTTTCGGTGAAGTTGCAGCATACGTATATGCAGTTGAGTCTCAGAAACGAGGGCTTCCCCACTGTCACTGGGTTATTATTTTGGCAGATCATCATAAAATAAAGTCTCCGGCGGTCTATGACCACCTCATTTCGGCTGAGATCCCTAGTGGTTCAAATCTTTTTTTGCGTGAATGTGTGATTAAACATATGATGCATGGACCTTGTGGTGATGCAAATCCTAAGAATGTGTGCATGCGCGATGGTCACTGCAAAAATCATTTCCCTAAAGAATTTTCGGACCACACAACGGCTGGTAAGAATGGCTATGCTGCGTACAGAAGAAGGGATGATGGACAGAGAGTTCTTGTCAGAAATGTGCTTCTTGATAATAGATTCGTCGTGCCCTACTGTCCCTTTCTACTATCGAAATTTGATTGTCATATTAATGTTGAGATATGCGCTGATGCAAAATTGGTGAAGTACTTGTATAAATATATTCACAAGGGGCATGATAAAATTGCATACAATGTTGTTCCAAATGCATCGGTGAATATTTGTGATGAAATACAGGACTATCAAGATGGACGTTGGATATGCGCTCCTGAGGCATGCTGGAGAATATATGGTTTCTTGATGAGCGAGATGTCGCCCCAGTCATAGTAATGCCTGTACATTTACCAAATCACCAGCCATTACGTTTTGGTGTACAATAGTCGTTGGTGCATGTTCTTGATGATCCCTTATCGAGTAGGACGATGCTGATAGAATTCTTTGTTTCCAATAGTGGTGATGAGTCGGCAATACGTCTTAAGCTTTTGTATAAAGAATTTCCGGAGTACTTTGTGTGGGAGCCAACCAAGAAAAAATGGAAAGTTCGACAGAAACAAGCTGTGGTTGGTCGTCTATGCACAGTTAATCCATTTGAAGGTGAGCGTTATTTTGAGCGTCTGTTGTTAATGAATGTCCGCTGCCCTACTTCTTTTAAGGACTTGCTTACTGTGAATGGCCACACATTTGCGACCTTTCGTGAGGCAGCTGTTTCAAGAGGGCTTCTACAATCTGATGAGTTGCTTGGCAGAGGCGGCTCTCTTTCAGGCCCCTTCGTGTCTGCGTGTGTTGTTTGCATTGCTCCTCGTTTACGGCATAACTACAGACTTGCAAGTGTTGTGGGATAAATATTATTGTCCGTTGTCTGAAGACTTTGCTACCAATGGAATATTAACGGGCGACCAGGTGCTTGAAAAAACTGTTGCTGCAATTGATGTTGTACTTAACTCTATGGATAAATCTTTGGCTGACTTTCCAATCCGTTTTAGTTGTAAGTATGCATGTGCTGATGACTACTCAAGCAATGAATACAAATATGAACGCTCCATCATTGTCTCGGTGGAGGATATGGCCTCTATAGGTTGTCTAAATACTGAACAACAGTTTGTTTTTGATAAAGTAGTGCTTCAGCTTGATTCCAGGGGTCACGGTGTGTTTTTCGTCGATGGTCCAGGAGGCACTGGCAAAACATTTTTGTATAGGGCGTTGCTTGCTTATGTTCGCCGCAAGGGTGAGATTGCATTGGTTTGCAAGTTCGGGTGTAGCTGCATCATTGCTGCCCGGTGGTCGGACAGCCCACTCTAGATTTAAATTGCCTTTGGATGTTGACGATGTGGGCATAGGCAAGGTTAGTAAACAGAGTAGCTTAGCTAGAATGATATGCGAGGCCAGCCTTATTGTATGGGATGAGGCCTCTATGGCTAATCGACATTCTATTGAAGCATTTGAGGCCTTGTTGGCTGATATATGCGACAGCCCGTTACCTTTTGGGGGAAAAATTGTTTTATTTGGCGGCGATTTCAGGCAAACATTGCCAATTGTGGTTAATGGTTCTAGAGCTTCAATGATAACCGCAAGTTTGGTGAGCTCTGCACTATGGGGAGGCATACATCGTATGCAACTGTGCCAGAATATGCGGGCTAAAGAAGATCCCAATTTTATAGATTTATTGCTTAGAATTGGGAATGGTGTTGAGACTTTTATTTTCGACGATAACATAAAGATTCCATCTCATATGTTAGTCCCTTTTGATGATGCTGCTACCTCTTTGGATCGTCTTATTCGTGATGTTTACCCCAATTTAGATACTTTCATGCAAAACCCTGATGCCTTTGTAGGTAGGGCTATCCTTACCCCGAAAAATGATTGTGTAGATGAGCTTAATGATCTCTTAATGGAACGATTTCCGGGCAAAATGAAAGAGTACGTTAGTTTTAACGCAACAACCGATCCACTACAGCAAGGAGAATATGCGGATTATTTAAATACTGTTTCAGCTGGTGGCCTCCCTCCAAACATTTTAAAGCTGAAAAAAAATTGTCCAATTATGTTGTTGCGCAACTTAAATCCAATACAGGGTCTCTGTAATGGCACACGTCTAATTTGTCGAGAGTTGAGCGACAACTTTATTAAGGCTGAAATTGCTGTTGGGGATTTTAAGGGTAATGTGGTGTTTATTCCTCGTATACCTTTGGAGGGATCGGGTAAGTCTAAGTGTCCAATACCGTTCAAAAGAATGCAAATTCCTGTACGCCCCTGTTTTGTTATGACAATCAACAAATCTCAGGGGCAAACTTTAGATTTTGTAGGGATATACCTTAGAGAACCAGTATTTTCTCACGGCCAACTATATGTCGCATTGTCGCGAGCAAGATGTGCTGCCGCTGTGAGAGTTTTAATCCATCCGGGTTCAAGATGCAGTCGTGTAGTTGATTATACCAAAAACATTGTTTATCACGAGATCTTTAAATTAGCTGACGGTATGCTACTGTATCTGAGCTCATTAGATTCATTACTTATTTAGTACACTTCATATCTCATAGACAGTGCTCTTATTTTATTTTTTTCTCCTCTTTTTCTATCTTCACAGGACTCTCTTTCTCGGGGCTGCATCATTCACCGCTTGATATTTAGGTATATTTTTCATATATGCTATGGCAATGGTATGTTATTTTATTTCAAATGTGCATTATTTTTGTGTTTACAGCTCCTTACTTGTGTGCACAAGTTTACAAATGTTTACAAACATAATATCATTCATTTTTACTGTATTAACTGCAAAGCAACTTCCTTTTTATCTGTGTAATTTATGCAAATTATTACAAGCAAACATGTTTAAAGAACATATTCTTACAAGCAAGGACCTCAAAACTTTCTATCAAATTTGTACAAGTATGTTTGCGGTGGTCATAACTGATATACGTAATTGTCTGATTTCTGTTTATCTTCTCATTTTTAATCAATTTAGGCTGTAATGTTACAGAGGCTTTGTTTATCCGTTATTAGTCTTATTGTGTATCATGGTACTCGATTATAACACATTTTCAGGTAACAGACCTGTTTTTGCTCAATAAACTACTGAAGAGAATATGCTTTTGAAAATGGACCAAATATTGGTCGCTCATTGATACGTCGTAGATTTACACTCATACTTGCTCGCTCATGTAGATGTACTTCACTTTACATTTTGACGTATATTTCTATTTCGACTAAAAAATATTCCAACAGCAACTTTCTGGGCTATGCATTGTTCTATATTTTGATTGTATGCTCTACAAAAGGTTGTAAAATTGACAATCTTGGCGAGGCTGTAGATGTTGGAAGTATCTCGCAAACATATAATAGGTAAAATATTGATCAATTTTAAGATTCGATTGCAATTGTGGCCTCAATGCCAATCCTTACAGGCCTACTAAGGTTATGAACATCATTGCAGTAACTCTTCTTGGCTAAAAAGTTGTTGCACATTACCTTGGTACAAGATTACAAGAGACTGGTCCTGCAATTTTTTCTCATAAAGTAGGTATGTGGTCATACGTAACCGCTGATATACAAACTCAAAATGTCGGTCCTACACAGTGCTTGAATTTTATCAAGAACGAATCCATTGCCCGTTTTTTACCTTTCGTAACCGGTTTTGTTGCTTATGATGCATTTATGAAAATTCAGAGTATGTCATAGTTGTTGATGTACATTGATTCTATGTATATCGGCTCATTGGAGTAGATATCTAAACTGCAAATTAATTGGTCGATCGACAATCATGTATGCAGATACAAGAAATGGAAGCAAGAAATGGAAGATGGGAAGCTGTTGTTCATTGGAGGAATTTATCGGGAGATTATTGACAAATTCATGGTGGCGTATTTCCTAGCATTAAACGAATTACTTGACGCCTTGACGGTAAAGGATAGGATCATACCACTGCATGTGGCCGGGGCTTTGCTTTTTTGTTGTTGCTTGACGAAGCCTTTATTCTCTATGTTGTAGTTTTTTTTCCATTTTGATTGACTTTAACTGGTGATTTTAATATGTTGTTCTGTACCGTTAGAATTTTGCCTGAATCTATTCATAGGTGTTGGTGGTAGATATTTCGCCGCTTTTCCTTTGATTTTTAATAATTTTCTACGTCTGAACTGTGTATTATATTTGATGGATCACAACAAACATATACATTTGAGAACACCACTACACAAATTTGAAATATAATTTGCTTATGCCGATGTCCCATTGTTTTATTATTTTTGTTGATTTTCTTTATTTTGTATTCTTACGTTTTGCAAATTTTCGTACAACGTCCCACTTCTAATGTGATGAACATTGAACACAATATAACACTTCTAATGTACGTAAAGCTTTGTTGAATATGTCGACTGGGCACCGGCACCGCGCCTTGCGCGGTGCTCTATATCTAGTATATATATATATATATATATATATATATATATATATATATATATATATATATATATGTATATTAAATGGGCGGGTACGCATGACCTAAGGGGTAAAATTAGAACCATACCAAAATCATGACGGTTTGCTTTTCTTTTACCAAAACTATTACCAAACCCTAATGGTTTTGGTAGCGGATTTTAAGCAGAACGGATACCCGAGGTTAACTAGCGGGTCGAGTTGTTTTGCCATCCATAATATTAATATGTTGACGGTTCAACAAAGGCAAACATAATAAAAAGCCAAAAGAGAATTAATAATGATGTGGTTGACAGTAATATTACTGTCATCCACAGTAATATTATTGCAATGACAGTAATATTACTGTCAACCAAATTAATATTATTGTGTTTATAGTAATATTACAATAGTAGACAGTAATATTATTACGTTAATTGGTCAAAAAATCAAACAAAACAAAACCGGCCAAAATAAAAATCATATTGATGTGGTTGACAATATTATTATTGCGTTTACAGTAATTTACCGTCAACGACAGTAATATAATTACGTTGATTTGTCAACAAATCAAACAAAATCAAAAAAAGCCGAACAAATATAATATTATTGTGATTGATAGTAATTGTACTGTCATTGACAGTACGTTTACGGTAAACGTTCAGCAGCGGACGTAAAAAAAGATAAAAAAAGAAAAATTAACAGAGGAATGTATTATTTAATCCTAGGCTATTTTTTAGTCTTATAACTAGTGAAAAAAAAAATCAATTATTCTACTATCTCCGTATGAAAATTAATCAAGCTCAAAACAATGTTATAATTTTTCATGTTTTTTTTGAAAGTAATATAAATATTTCTTCAGAATAAATTCCCACTTCACGTCCAATTCTTCCTTGTTTAGCAATATTAAACCGGTGTTAATTAATTCCGGTTCTTTTCCTGGAGCAAACGGTTTGTGGAAACCGTTGCAATTTCCAAATAAAGCCCGAACTCCTTATTTCTGTCCCTAATATGGGCCGGGTCGAACGGATCCTTACTGAATTCAAGAATGCAGCCTTTCAATTCTTGAACAGTATCATTAATCTCGACCGCGATAAACCGATAATTACGATTCGAATCCAACATTTTCTTTACCAATCCGAGGTTTCTGTTCGCATCGTTGTAATTCTTCGAGCACGTTATATACTTAAATTTCAGGTCCTCGTCTTTCGAGCCGCCGTAAAGCCTGTTAAGGTAGTCGTGGATTTCACGGGCTTTTGCTATTGCCAGGTCGATTACGACTCCCGCCACACCTTTACTACCGTCAGTGTCTTGGAATGTGTTGAGCTCTGATTTGATGATGGACAAGCACTCTTTTGTCCTGTTTGTCTGGGAGCAGAGATCTCTTAGGTCTTTTTCGATATCGGATTTATCTCGTCGACCGAGTGAAGAGGTGACTGAAATTGCCAATGTTATTAGGGCAATGAAGATTATTCTGTCTAAAGAGAAAGCCATTTTGTATTATTGTTGTTGTTTTTATTGCAATTGAATGTTTTCTTCATGACTTGTTATGTAGAGGTAATTGTCATTAATCTTGATAGTGAATGCTTGTATGTTTTAACTTCAGTTTTCAATTCTTGCATTTAATAATTCAGTTTTTAACTTTAGAATAAGAATTTAATCTGAAATTTATTATTATTGATATATGTATTTATTATTGGGGCTCTTTGAGAAAGCCCATCACTACTTTTTTTAATTGAGTGAGGCCCAAAATATTTTAGTCCATTTGAGAAAAGTCCACACCCATTTTCAGCCATTATGTTTTCCAGCTTCACCCCCACCCGCCACCTCATCATTGGGTCACGCGCTCCGCGATTTTTTTTTTCTCCGTTTTTTTAATCGACTATGAAGCATAGTCGATTACTCTTAAATCGACTATGCTTCATAGTCGATTAAGAAAATTCTTTATTTTTAAATTTTTTTTTTGTTCTTTAATTTATTTTTTATATCAGGTTTCTTAATTGACTATGATGAAGCATAGTCGATCAAAAGTCTGCTACTAAAAATAACAAATCAAAACTGCAAAAAAATGCAAAATCAACTATATTTTACAAAAAAACAAAAATATAATAACATTATAATTGGTTTATACAATTGGAATCAATAAACAAAAAAACCAAAAAAAAAAAAAAGAAGATTGGAGTCAATCAACCTTAATCGGTACCAGCGCATAGTCGATTAAAAATCTGCTACTAAAAATAACAAATCACAACTGCGAAAAAATGCAAAATCACCTATATATTACAAAAACAAAAAATATACAAACATTACAATTGATTTATACAATTGGAATCAATATTCGAAAAATCCAAAAAAAAAAAAAAATTGGAGTCGATCAACCTTAAATAATCGACTACCAGAACATAATCGATTAGCGTAATCGACTATGAATATGTACATAGTCGACTAAGGTTTCAGCCTGCACGAAATTCTCTACATGCGCCGTTATCCGCCCAATCCAACACAAAACCCTAAATCTGCCTCCCCATCGCCACCACACCGCTGCCACAATACACTATTCAACCAATCCCTAACAAGAATAAAATAAATAACCGGAGCTAAAGAATACACCAAGTCAACGCCGCCGCCGCCGCCGTGGAGATTTCTGGGGCTGGAATTTAGGACAGAGTAACTGGTGAGGAGGCGGAGGATTCTGTTGAGCATGATGTGTGCGTCGGGATTGGCGGCGTCGGGAAGCTAGGCGGCGAGTTCCCGAGCGGAGACGGCGGCGCCGGAATTCTTGATGAGCTCGAAAAGGTCGAGCTCCACTGCGGTTTTGAGTGCTGCTGGGAACACCGCCGCCATGGCCAGTTGGGTGGCGAATACAAAGGCATCTTCCTCTGACCGATAATCCATGGCGGAGGTAATTGCCAAGAGAAGAGAGAAGACGAGAAGAGGGAAGACGAGAAAAGAAGAAGAGAGAACGGCAGAAGAGAGAAGACGAGAAGATGAGAAAGAAAAAAAAAAGAGAGAGAACGGTAATAGGTTAGGGGTAATAAGGGTGGTTTGAGAATTATTGAATAATATTTGGGTAGGATATTAGGTAAGGGGGTTTTCTCTAATTATTTTTTGGAGGGGGTGTTTTCTTAACTCACTTTCCTAGATGAGGGGGTTCTTGCTAATTATCCCTTTATTATTATATGTTAGTTATATTTAATTTATATTAAAATATATATAAAAAGCTCACGAGGCGGCTCGTAAACTTATGAACAATTAAGAATAGGCTCGAGTTCAAATTCGACAACCCAAGCTTTTATCAAGCTGGTTCGGCTCGGCCACACACCTAGTGGTTATCAACTAAGATACAAATGGTGACAAATATGTATGGCAAGTCTTTTAGGAAGTAGTAGAGTAATAGCTGATAGAGGGAATTGCATAACATTCCATGACAAGAACAAGAACACTTAATTTTTCTGTCTAGCAAATATATCATCCATTCAAATTTATTTGCTAATTAAGGAAAACTTTTTTTTTTATTTATATACCAAAATTACTCACAACTCCTTCAAATCCACAATCGATCCTAATTTCATAATTTAAATCCTAATTTAGCTCCAATTTCACAAAATAACTAATTTTGACCGCCACCGCCGGTCAACTGCCGGTTTCAAATGTCGATTTTTCTTCTTTTTTTTTTTTTTTTTCTGAATTTATTTTTCGAGCAGGTTAGCTGTCGTTGACCACCAGTCTCTGACATGATATTTTTATTATTTGTTTTTTAAAATATTAATGTGCTAATGTTAGTAATACTGTCTCAGGCTGCAGTATATATAAATCGGTATTTGGTGCAAGTTATACGTTATAGGTTTTTATTTCTTTAGCTTCAATTGATTTTCTTCCTCGATTTTTGCTTACACTCAAATCATATGATTTAAAATAATGATGTTTATAGATTTTCTTGGCAATAACTTAATATACTTACCTAAAATAAATTATATTACATTTTCACCATATTTCACCCACCTATAAACTCACCACTTCACCATCATCCCTCTCCATTCAAGAAAAAAACACTCTAATGTGGTGTCTTCTAAGTTCGACTTAAGAACTATTTTTTTTCCCCATTTTTCTTATATAATTTTTTTCTTATCTAACAATTATTTTATTTTCTTATCATAACTGTTTTTTGTGAGTTATGCAGCTAGTGACGTTGGGATTGAAGAAAAAATGATAAGTTGATACACAAATTTAGTGGAACATAGTGGCTTGAAGAGAGGAGATTGTGGGAGAAAGAGAAAGTAAAAAAAGAGAAATAACAAATAATGGTCAGAACCTAGAAAAAACCAGGGGCTATTAGCGAGAACCACCTCTAGTATTTTTTTTAATAAGAATAGATCCATCCACATTTTTAATATTAATATTAGATCAATTATTTTATGTATACTAAAAATACCCCTATAAAAGCTATGATGACCCAAGCAGCTCATAATCTATTTGTAAAAGTTCGCAAACACCACCTAATTAGTGAAGTCGAAACTAAACAATGAAGTAAAAAATGAGACAACAAACACAATAATAATTTGTTTAGAAAACATTCATTAATTGCTACGAAAATTACAATGAAAACATTAACCATTTCATTCCATCCCTATGGCCTATTGGCCTATATCATATTGCAGCACATGTATATATAGTTCTATAATATATATATATATATATATATATATATATATATATATATATATATATATATATATATATATAGATAAAAACATAAAACATTATTTTCGACTTCCCCCCCCCCCCCCCGGAGGACATAAATTCTTAAAATATGAGAGAGAGCACTCTGACGTGCCACTCAACGATTGAGCGCTCTCTGTCA